>CAJUYG010002974.1:3664-25113 GCA_910591675.1 Galerucella calmariensis
CACTTTGTGAGCAACCGGTAATAGTTGTTTTGCTTTTAGCCAACTATTAACTTACCTTTCCGTAACGCACCTCAGCTCCTCAAGCTCCTCAACCTCAGCAATAAAAACTTGTTATGTTTTCTCACTTTGAGAGCAGCCAATAAGATTATACTTGTACATACTTACCTAATATGTCTTTCTTCAGTGAACTGCTACTATTTCAGGCGAATGCTCCTCTACCTTTGACCCCTCAGATACAAAGTCAACAGAATCAGATCGGTCTTCTGCGAATGAAAGGAGAGAGAAGCAACGATGAGTGCTATTTTGGGATACGATCCGACGAGTAGTGAAGAAAAAGGTCCCCCATTGTGTGATGCCATAGTGACCCGATGGTCAAGCTATTTAAGCGCTGGCCTTGAAAAGGATACCAGAGAAGCGCTGACTGGAAAATACAAAATAGCGGAAAATTGTCCTTCTTTAGAAGCGCCAAAATTAAACCCAGAGATTGAAGTAACCCTGCGACTCCAGCTCAGATTGAAAAGGATCAATTCTCTATGAGTATTCAAACCAAACTGGGTAGAGTTCTAACCGCACAAGGCTCGTTTTTGAACACTATTTTGACACAAGACGCAGACCCACTCACAGTAGACGACAGTATGAAAACAGCTCTAGCTGACTTAGCTAAGTTGATTTGTTAGGCACATTACTTAATATCATAAAACCGAAAACATGAATTGTTTGCTTCATTGAATACCGAGGTTCAGAAAGTAGCGATGCAATCCAAGATTGACAGGTTACAACAAAGAGAAAAAGGATCATTTAAACTACAAGCGCTGAAACAACAGACCGAAGTTCAAATCAGACACAACAAGAAGGCGAGGGGGCAGCGGCCACATCAGTGGCATCGCAGCAATCCAGCCCAGCCCAACCAACAACCTTCAGTTAGAGGTACCTAAGAAATATGTGGGTAGATTGAAAGGATTTAGTAGTGAATGGGCAAAAGTAACCTCAGATTTACGTTGGGTTTCTGGATTTTCTATTACGTTGATCAAAAAGCTCACTCAGAAACGACCGCCAACATATCTTAAAATGTCTAGGAAAGAATTTATAAACTTAAATCATGCAATCACTAAATTAGAAGTGATCGGAGCTATCTCTAAATGCAAACATAAACGTGGTGAATTTTTATCACCTTATTTTCTAGTACCTAAATCGGATGGTGGCCTAAGATTTGTATTAAATTTGAAAGGTTTCAATAAATACATCAATGCTCCTCATTTTAAACTTGAGGGTTATCGTTCTGTGAAAAACTTAATAACAAAAAACTCTTAGATGGCAATTGACTTGAAAGATGCCTATTTTGTTATTTCGATTTCGAAGAAGTTTAGAAATATTTAAGATTTTAATTCAACAACACCCTTTTCGAGTTTTGTTGTATGCCGTTTGGGTTATGTATAGCACCTTTACAAAATATTTAAGCCCTTAAATTACCACCTTAGATCATTAGGCTACGAATCTGTTAATTATTTAGACAATTATTTCTTATTAGGGAGGTCAAAAGAAGAATATCTTCGTAACGTTATAGAAACAGTAAACTCACTGCAAAAATTAGGGTTTATTATTAATTTCCAAAAAAGTACTATGGTCCCTACTCGGGAATGCACATTTCTAGGACTGATTTGTAATAGTATACCTTTCACGGTTCGACCAACTGAAAATAAAATAAATAAACCAAGAACCACTATTAATAAGATAGCTCATAAGCAGAAACTAAAAATTCGGGATTTCGCGAAATTGATTGGTTTCTTAAATTCAATATGTTTAGCGTTTAAATATAGTAGATTATATCTTAAGCAATTGGAAAGGCAAAAGTGCATTGCTTTACAAATAAGCAGGGGTGATTACAATGCTGAATTGAAAATATCTGATAAATCACTCGAAGATCTGCGGTGGTGGTTGAGAGAATTACCATGCAGCAGCCAGTATATTGGCCCAGTAGACTACAAGCTAGAGATATTTAGTGATGCCTCAAACACAGGATGGGGAATATATTGCAACAACGAGAAGACTCATGGTTTTTGGAATGAGGACAAGTCTTCTTCCCATATTAATTATTTGGAGATTTTAGCTGCCTTCAAAGGTCTAAAATGTTTTGCTAATAATCTTCACTATTGTTACATTCTCCCAAGGATTGACATTGTCACTGCAATATCACTTATAAATCGTATGGGTAGTGTTAAGTTTTCTACGCTAAATTCTATCACAAGAAAGTTATGTAAATGGTGTGAGGCACGGAATATTTAAATTTTTGCCTCTTATATTGATACTCACCATAACATAGAGGCAGATGGGGAGTCCAGATCACTGAAGGTGGAAACAGAGTATTCATTAAATAATTCGGTTTACCGAGAGATTATCTCAAAATTTGGAAATCCTCAAATTGATATTTTCGCATCCTCACTTAATACAAAATGCCGCACCTTTGTATCCTGGAAGCGAGATCCTAATTCTTTTAAAGTAGACGCCTTTACACTAAATTGGTCTGAATTCTTCTTTTATGCTTTTCCACCTTTTTGTCTAGTTGGGAAAGTGATAACATAAATTATTGCGGATGGTGCCGAGGGGATTGTAGTGGTGCCCTTCTGGCCTACTCAAAATTGGTACCCCACGTTCTCAAAACTTTATGTTTCTAAGCCACTCCACTTTAAACCAAAAATAGATTTATTATTATCTCCTTTTAGGAAGAGTCATCCTCTTTGTGACCGCCTTACCCTGGTTGTAGGAAGGTTATCCGGGAATCTTATGAAAGAAGAGGTTTAACTGAAGAATGTCTCCCGACCCTATTGGCCTCCCTAAGTGGTAGCACTATTAAGCAGTACAGTATGACTCTTAATAAATGGTGGAAATTCTGCTGGGAGAATAACTTAAACTTTTTTCAGCCCGAGAGCAAGCAAGTAATAAAATTTTTAAATGGCTGCTTGTCCGAAGGAGCTTCATATAACTCAATAAATGCACATTTATCTGCGATAAAGTTAGCAACCAATATTTCTGGAGATATCGAAAACTTGAAGCGGTTCTTGAAGGGTGCTTTTAGGCTCAAACCTTGTTTCTCCAGATACCAGGAAACATGGGACCCTCAGGAAGTTTTAAATTATTTGTCTCAGCTTCACCCGTTGCAGGACATTTCATTAGAAATGCTTTCGCTTAAATTAATAACCCTCTTAGCTCTTACTTCTGGTTATAAACTGCAGACTTTATCAAAAATTCAATTAAGTAATACACATAGTTATGAGGACATAGTAGAGTTATCACGGATATGTTAAAGACATCTTACCGTAATAAAACTCTACCGGTTATAAGGCTTCCCATATTCAACGAGAAATCAGAGCTTTGTGTGGCAACAACCTTATTATTTTACATATATGTTACTCGAACTAAACGATCTAATAAAGATAAATATTTACTACTAACTCATAAGAGGGCATTCTATGTGGGATCCACACAAACCTTATCCAAATTGATAAAGAAACTACTGCAAAATAGCGGTATAGATGTCACGAAACTTAAAAGCTATAGTACTAGACATTCAGCGGTGTCTGCCGCTAGCACGCAGGGGGTTAATATAGAGGTTATTAGAAGTGCTGCTGGCTGGACTGCTAGATCAGAAATGTTCGCAAAATTCTATAATAGACGATTACTAGATAACTGCGTTTTTGCTAGGTCTATTTTGGGTATGAAATAGATATGTTTGTTACTACCAATAATTATATTATTAGTTGTCATGTTACCTTATATTTATGTTTATTTAATTATTATTAAATAGTGTTTATCTTATATAGTTATAATTGTATTAAACATAACTGTTTGCAATTTAAATGTGTAATTGAACTAGCTGGGCTACTCGATTCTATATCTAGCAGCCCCTTATTGGTAATTAGCAGTCCAATAATTGGTTCCACTAGATCGCCATAAACTTTCAACAACTTACAATTGGTGTTCCGAATGGGTTTAAGAAGTATAATTAACGATTAAAAGACTTACCTGTAAGGAAGTTCAATCGTAATTATACGATTTAAACCCATTCGGAACACACCCACCCGGCTAAACCTTCGATTCACCGCCGTACCCTGCACCCCAGCGATCTAGTGTGAGGTCCACTCAACATTAATGACTCATATTACAGATGCGGCGGGATAGCTGGTGCTACTAGATTTAGTTTAAACAGTGTTGTCATTTCGTGTACCGAAACATTATTACAATTGGTGTTCCGAATGGGTTTAAATCGTATAATTACGATTGAACTTCCTTACAGGTAAGTCTTTTAATCGTTAATTATTATCTCAAAAAAATGATTCATTCAAATCAAACAAATGAACACGCTTGATTCAAACATACACTTGTCAAATGAAATATATTTTAACTTACTTTAAGCGAATAATATTATTAACTCGAATATAATATTTGGTTGACTCAAACAAGTGAATTCGCTAGGTTCAAAATAAATTTTTTTAAATGGAGCATTTTTCAACTTCTTTTACGCGAATAATAATATTAATTCAACTTTAATATTTGCTTTTCAATCAAGCATGTACACTATATTGTTTAAAACAAAAAATGAATTGGTTTGGAACTTAAAATCACTGAAGTAACCAATTTCAACAGTCAATTTGAACTATTTATTCTTGTTTGTTTCAATAGATGCAATAGTTCAATCGGAATAATTTCATATTTGTATCGACTGATTATCTGATTCATTCAAAATGTTCTTGCTTAGTAGATTGTCCTGTTTCTATCTATCCGAACGTTTTCACTTCATTCTTCATTTTATATTGTTCTAAGAAAGGAGTTAGATCGTTAGGTGAGTGATAATCTGTTGTCTGGAAATCGTTCTGGATTAGCGGATTATTCAGGTAAATATAATTATGTATTCTATTTACAAATATTATATTATCTCGTTTCTTCCGAAAAAATGTTCATTTTTGTTTTAAGATGATGGGTAGTTTGTCTTGTATCAGTTGTATCTTAAATTGCATACATCACATTCTAAACGAAACATGAATTTAAACTGAGATTAAACCCAGTAAGTAACTAATGTCTTTTTTACAAAGTTACGGTACTTTGCTATGATCCTACCTAACCTAACCTAACCTACCTAATTGGAAATGTAAGGTAATGTGTCATTACCTTCACTTTAAATTTGTTATATTCATCATCATTAACTTGCAAATTGTTAATTCTAAGCGTTATATAGTAGTGCTACCTAAATTCAGTTTTTGAGAAAGGGACATGTGATACATTCATTGGGGCTGCATTTCGTATATTTATATTGGAAAATTCAAGAATTTCCTTCATGCTTGTTTAGAACATTCATTAAACTTCATTTATTTTTATTATTACTTCTTTTTAGATCAACATATATTATGATTTGATTTTCCCTGATGCCCTTATAGTGAATTTGCAAGTGGATTGGTTCCAATTTATCGAAAAGTTATTGCGGTTGAAAAGGAATGCAGTAAGTGGAAGTTTGATTTTATGTTTTAGAAAATTAATATTTTATTTTGTTATTGTTTTTTCTTTTTAAATAAAATGCTATGAAGTATATTTAACTTTTCTTTTTTATAGCACTCAGTATGTTATGTCAACTTAATTTTTATATTAAAATTAGCAATCAGTTGTTCAAACTGATTGCATTTCAAGTTCAATCAACATATTATACTTTTTAAGTGAAATATTTAATTTATCGGATAATTTCTCAAAATTAACGCAAGCAATTAATTTTCTTGATTTGCTTATGAATTTCGTTGATTTAGTAATTTTGTTATTCAATTTAACAACATAATTCTTCACCTGAATCCAAAATTTGTTTCGAACCAAGCAAAAAAATATTGATATGATAATAACGTTTGTTCATTAGATCATTTATTATAATTTGTTCGACAAAAAAAAATTGACTAAATCATTATTTTTGTCAATTGATTTGATCATTTTTCAGATTCAATTCAACAGCATATTCACTATGTTGAAGCAATAATTTTATAAAAATAATTTATGAAAATGGTACAGATGACTAAATATTTGGTTCAGTCAACAAACAGTTAGTTGCATCAATACTTTAACCTGCATTGAAACCAAGAAATTATTTTAATTACTCCAAAATAATATTTTGTCGTGCATATATGACACTTTAATTTAATTGATCCGAATAAATTTTACTTGATACAACGATTTTTTTTTTCCGTGTATAATTCCAACTTAACATAATAGCTATTTCCTACTTCATTCATTTCAATTCGTGTCTTCGTTTTAAATAATCTGCAACACCAACCGGTACTGCAATAACTGCTCCATTACGTCGCTCTCTGCCCTCGGTTTTTCTTCTCCGAGTAAGTGAAACCGCACCCTTGCTAGGCCTTCGCAGTCACAGAGTATGTGATCCTCGGTTTCGTCTTCTTCCTGACAGAACATAGATAGGTTGTCATCTGCTATGCCAATTGTGTGCTTTGTTCTGGGGTTTCATACTACCATACAACCACTGGGTCGCTTATTCATTTGAAGATGATCTCCTTAGTGAAGCATTAAGCAATTCCACACAAAGTTTCTGGCCCTATTATGACTTCCGTTGCTCCTTGCTTGCAGTGTAACACAATTCTGTCTAGAGAATCTTTTTTGCACAGATATTGCATATACATTACTTTTGAGATAATCCCCCAAAAATAAATCCATAGGACTAACGTCTCCTGATCTCGGTGGCCATTGAAAAGAGCCTCCACGACCAATCCATCTAATAGTAAACTTTATATGTAAATGCTGTCGTACATTGGAATAGTTGTTAATCGATACACACTTCAATACACAAAATCACCAAACTGAGTCATACATATTTTGAAAACAAAATTAATCATACACAAAAAAGTAACAACAAACAAACGCGTTTTATTAACAAAATTTCCAAAATAAGCGAAAAAAAGCGCCATCCCAATAAAAACCGTTCCTGGAACGTGCACTTCACTGGATTCCATTTCTAGTAGACAATCATATCTTTGGAATGTCATGAAATTAAATATTTTATTTCACATTTAACCAGAGATGTGATCTACTATGAATGGACCTTAATAAAATTTGACAACAAAGTTTTGTAGTCTTAAACTTCAAAATATTATTGATTGTCTAGTTGTCATATTTTTTTCGTTGTGTCAGATAGGGACCAAAAATTATTTCATTATTAGTTATTCTTGACAACGGTAGCTGGAACGCTACCGAAACGTCGAAATTAAAAAAAAAAACATTATTGTGGTTTGATTCCCAAAAAATAAGAGAAACAATGAAATAAGGATGGTTCCCAAAAGCCATAAGTTCCTGCCAACTGAGAAGTTGAATTTCTTTATTAGTGGTTGATAATTTTTTATCATTAACCTAGGTAAATATTGGACAAATTTAAATATCTCGTGATTTCAGAGATAGTAGTTCAACAAAAACTTGTGCAACATAATTTTGTATACCTAGGAGCTTTTCTTCAACATATTTACTGCTTCAAATTACCTATCAAAAAAACATTATTTACAATTTGCGCTCAACCAAAAATGACTGATGGCATAACGAGTAAGTTCATAATATATCGAAAACTGACAGTGTATTGTCAGTCAGTCGACGAATTAAACGCTTCTCATGAATTATTTTTAATTTTTGTTTTGAATTTGGCTAGTAGTGGAAAAAATGGTATATATACCATGGTGTTGGAGACATTTATAAACTCCGCACCTTATTCCTTCCGGGTCAAAGCCCCTCGCGAAATAATGTTGGTGCTCGGTCAATAATAATAGTCTTCACCACCTTGGTGTTTAATATACTATTATTCAATAAAAAGTTAATTGCTAATATTACTATTAAAATTTTTCTATATTTCCTTTTTCCCATGTTAATTTGTATATAGCTTGAAATGTAAGGAAAAAGCCAGAGGTAGGAAAAAAACATGACTCCAAAAGAAATGTCTTGAATGAAGTAAAATTCATGACAGTATAATCTTTAACCACAATAAAATTTGGTATGGTTGAAATAATACCCTTCTTGATGTGCGTCATAGATTGTTAATGTCCTTCTAACACATTACGTAGGGAGAAATGGAAAAAAAGGCAGGTCTGTGATTAATGCTGATCAAAATATCACAATAATGAACCGTTTAAATGTTTTACAAACGTTAACTCTAATCTTTGACTCACAAAATTTGATTGGTTGATGTTTGGATTACGCACAAGCGCAACCTATTAATGGAGAATTATATATACTATGAAGGCGTAACTTTCGTAGCAGCAATGTGTCTAACGTCTTTTTCTACTGTCACACTGACAGTTCTCGTCAGGTCTGTACTTTGTTGTTTACGGTCAATTATTATTTATGGAAAGTGAATATTAATTTTATTGTTGTATTAATTCGAATAATACAAAAATATGCATGGATACACTGAAAAACATCGGCATTTTGAGAGTTGCCAAGTATTTTCAGTTAGAAAAAGAAGCTGGTAATTATTAATTTCATAGCCTTCTCGAATTTTGCTGAATACGATCCTGATGATTTAATTTATGAAATTTAAGGTTAACTATAGGTCAAAATGTAAGATAAAATCAACGACATGACGAAAACACGGATATACGTCACAATCTATGACGCACACCAAGAAGGGTATTATTTAAACTCTATGCGCCATACTTTCGGCAGTTTGTAAGCATACATACCAAGATATTTTTGAATCTGACATTAAAACGCATGGAATAAAAAAAAGAAAGTGATCATTTATAAATTTTATCCCTTATCACACCATTCAAATAGATGTAGGTGACCTTTTGCACAAAAGTATCTACGAGATTGATCAAAATCCGTGATGAAGGAGAAATGTATTAAAATTCAATAATGCATAAATTTTTTAAAAATATTTTTGGACAATTGAGTCCACGCCGACCAAGCAGATCTTATTCGTCTAAGTGTTAACTTTTAATTTTTATTAAACATTTCATTGAACTGATCACGGAGGTGGCTTCTCGCCTATTATTATCACTACTGGACATGCGAGTCATATGGACCCATAACTATGAAACTGCTTACTCGACATTTCCCACGGAAACTTACTAGATTATTTTATCTTATTACATTTGTTAAATTTAGCAAAACATTTCCAACACGTGTATAACATCATGTTAACACGAATATTATATTTTATCAAAATCAGCATTTTATATTTCCATAATTGTATTATTTTTATTCAGTCTACATTGTAGAAAGACACCCCTTCAGTGCGGTAAACATCTACATTTTCTGTTAAGGAATTTAAACGGTATCCGAACATTTCAAAACTTTGGTGAAGCAAGAAACTTTGCAGGTGAAGAAGTTGACTCCAACCTGATCATTCCTTCAGTGAAAAAAATACGGTTGTCCAGAACCCTTCAGTGAATCAAAAAACAAAGAAGAAGCTCACAGATGATCCTCCAGTGTATCTTCCTGCAAGTCTTTTCCTTCATTACGATTCATTGGCCAATATTTTTATAATTTATATGTAAATTTTTTTTCTCTATAACAATCTCAATTGATTTACAATAATTGAATTTATTTCAATATAAAATAAATCAATTTTTTGTTATTGAAGCTAATAAATTGGAAATAATTATATTATCGTATTTTAATACTCTAAATATTCAAATATCTATTTTATTGATTTTATTATCACATATGTCAAATAGTCGTGATCGATCCAGATCTCCGATATCTATAGAACGTAATTTGAACACTGCTACCGAAGTGTCTACTCAAATTACACCAATTGAATTATCTATGGCAAACAATCTTGTTCCAGCCTACAACGGTGGTTCAAAAGATTTGGCCTATTTTATTAGACAATCAGAAAAATATTTAACTCTACTAAAAACCGAAAGTAACGATTTATTTAACTCTCTTCTGTTAGATCAAGTGAAATCTAAATTATTAGGTCCAGCTAGAGACGTAATTATAAATAGATCTTTTGATGATTGGCTTAATTTAAAAACAGCCCTTATAACTCGTTTTGGTGACCCTAGGTCTAAAGAAATATTAGGTCTTTTAAACCCTTACAAAGAGTATTTACTCCATATTTCAATAACTTCCCTTGAGCAAGCATTGTACGAATGTAGACGTTTAGACAATGTAAGATCTCAAATTGACTTTGCAAATTTCCTTAGATTCCAAAAATTCTAAGAAATCGCCCTCCTCCAAAATATAATAGTTTAGGTAATCAATCACCAAGAAATCAATCATTTCCTAATTTCTCACAAGTACCTCAAGTACCCCATCATTCCAATAATAGACCAAGTGATAAATATCAAAGACCCCAATATCAAAATAACTACCAAAGACCGAATAACCAATCAATTAATAGACAAATTCAATCCCCTAACAATCAAAACTTCAATCGTCATCCACAACCTCCTTCCTCAAGCAATTACAGGCCAACCCCAATGAGCACTTCTATAGCAAATACTTATAGTCCCCCACAAAATTTTTTTAAACAAACGGGACCCCCTAAAGTTGCCGTCGAAGAATTATTCAATGTCGAAGACGTAGATCATAATCCTAATGATTTGCAATACGATGACACTCAAAACAAAAATTATGAAGAAACACAAAATTTTTTATCAGGAGCCTCGGAATTGATATAAATAATATAAATTCATACCCAAAACTTCCATTTATATATCTCTCACATTTAGATTTAAAAATACTAATTGATCCTGGTGCAAGTAATTCTATTATTAATCCAGAACCGGCTTATAGATTATTTTCTAATTCAATTTATAGTCTAAATTTTCCGTTAAAGCTATTAAAACTACGTATAATGGTAATTTTAACTGCAAATACCCTCTTTTGGAATAAAAGAATTTGGTATTAATTATACTTTCGATATATTTATAATACCTTGGCACGAAAGATTCGATGCATTAATAGGTAGTCAAGACTTCGATAAATTGAAAGCTCTTATTGATTATGAAAATCATATTTTACAAATTAATTTTATCAAAATACCTTTTTATATTGAAAATAACCCACATCTATTTACCCCTTATTCTGAACCATTAGATAAAAGAACTTTAAATATCCCAGTAAATATCGATAATGGACCAATAGTTCTCCCAGAAATAAAATTAAAAGATATAATCATACCCGAATGTATAGCCGTAGCACAAAATGGTTATTGTAAAATACCAATGGAACAAGGAGTTTCATTGAATAATATTTCTATTAATTTTCATGAACCTGTTCAAGTTCAACCCCTTTCAAAATTTCATGAAAGGAACCCTAAGTCGAATTATAACAATATTGACATCACCAAACTTCTTCGAACAGATCATCAAAATCCCGAAAAAAAGATGCAATATTTTCTCTTTGTAAAAAGTATATTTTATAATGAACACTCAGATTTAACATTTACTCATGCAGTTAAACATAATATTAGAACAACGATACACCGATTTATCAAAAATAGTATAGATAACCTCATTACTTAAAACAAGAGATCCAAGATCAAATTCAAAAACTTTTGAATAATAAAATTATTAAGCCTTGTATATGTCCATACAGTTTTCCTACTTTTCTTGTCCCTAAGCGAATAGATGCTAGCGGAAAGAAGAAATTTCGTTTAGTTATAGACTATAGAAAACTTAATGAGGAAACCATTGAATATAAATACCCCCTTCCTCGTATCGACGAAATTCTCGACAATATTGGTCGAAGCACTTATTTTTCTACATTAGATTTGGCACAAGGTTTTCACCAAATCGGAATAGATCAAAATTCGGCAGAAAAAACTGCATTTACAGTAGACAATGGCCACTACGAATATACACGTATGCCATTTGGTTTGAAAAATGCCCCAGCAACTTTCCAACGTGTCATAGACACAATTCTCCGTCCTTTTCTTTATAAATCATGCTTCGTATACATGGACGATATAGTAATTTTTTCAAAATCCCTTCAGGATCATATTATTCACATTAAACAAATATTTAAAGAACTTGAAGAATATAAGTTAAAAGTACAATTAGACAAATCTGAATTTCTCAGAAAAGAAGTCGCCTTCTTAGGCCACGTAATAACCCCTAACGGTATCAAACCGAATCCAGATAAGATAATATCAATCCAAAATTTTCCCTTGCCGAAAAATGAAAAACAAATTAAATCATTTTCAGGATTGCTCTCATATTATCGCAAATTCATTCAAAATTTTGCCAAAATAACATATCAAATTAATAGATACCTTAAAAGAAGAACCAAATTGAATTTAAATGACCCAGATTACCTGGACGCATTCGAAAAAAGTAAACAACTTCTTTGTAACTCTCCAGTTTTGGCGTACCCCGAATTTACAAAAACATTTACCTTAACAACCGACGCTTCGAATATTGCTACAGGAAGCGTACTTTCTCAAAATTCCCATCCAATAGCCTTTTATTCTAGAAATCTAAATTCAGCCGAGAGACATTATGGCACTATAGAAAAAGAGTTATTAGCTATAATCGATAGCTGCAAACATTTCCGACCATATTTGTATTTTAAGAAATTTACCATTGAAACCGATCACAGGCCACTCGTTTGGTTACACTTTCTTAAAGAACCCAATCAGCGCTTAATAAGATGGAAATGGAAACTCGAAGAGTTTGATTTCGAAATTAAATATAAAAAAGGAGAAGAAAATTATGTTGCCGACGCATTATCTAGAATTGAAATAAATGCAATTGATAAAAAACCCTCTAAAACAAAACAAAAAATTAATGTAATTAGCCACATAAATATTACTCCCCCAAAATCAAGTATGAAGACTAAAAATGTCAAACAAAACTCTGATGATACTGATTCTTTTTCAATTTTAGCTAGAGCAAATTCTGACCTAAATTTAGCACTCAGCGATGCTGACGAAATTTTGGGTACATTATCAGATGATAACAAAAGTCTCGCTTCAGACGAAACTAAACATTCTGCACAAAAAAGTCCAATTTTTGGCTTTCCAATTTCGGATAAATCCTTAAATTCTTCTCATTTTCAAATAATTCTGAAAAACAGATAAAAACGATAAATATTATTCTAAACCCTTTAGTAAAAATAGATATACTTTAATTTTCCGTAAAGGCTCAGACCATAATGTAATGAGTAACATGTTTTTAGAAATAATTAACCCAACGAAACATATTATATATATTGTCCCGACAATTTATTGCTTAATATCGCTTCGAGAGAATGTTCTAAAATTCTAGAACCAAATGTAAAAATTATAGAAACAAATATTTTCTTGAAAGATATAATCTGTAAAGACGAACAAATTCGTATTATTTCAGACTATCATTCAGAAACTCATAATGGTATCACAGAAACTGTAAGGGCGGGTTGTATCGCAGTCGGTTACCATTTGATTAACGCTAACCACTGGTTACAACGTGGTAAGTCGTTGTATCGCCCGCTAACAAGTGGTTATACGTTGGTTAAGACTAGGTTTTCTAACTACTTGATATCTGTTGGTTAACTTCATGTTTTGTCACAGAACGGTTATTTTATAAGCGTTTTGTGTAGTTTGATGTATTGACATAGAGAGGGGATTTTTGTGGGGTTATGCAGTTACCGTCTCTAGAATTCTGTATTGGATGAAATCTAGTATTGCATTATACTTACCCATAATTTGAGACATTACAATAAAATAACCCTAATATCTAAACTGATTGAAAATATACTAAATACTAATTATTAATAAATAAATCTGATATAAGCTAACTTAATAATAATAATTATCAACAAAAACTACACAACTCAATTTATATTTAGGTTGAATTTTAAAAAGTATGCTAATATCACAATATAACATCAATCACGATCGACAAACAACGTCAAAGTACAACATGAAGTTAGGTAACAGTTCTACCAACACCACAAAACTCTCAGTTACGTGACCAGCAACTAACTATCTGCGCGGCAACTCAACAACTGGTTAAAAGTTAACCATTTGTTTCGTAACCAGTGAGTTAACCAACTGCGATACAACCCGCCCTAAAACATTTACAATCTCTATATTATTTTCCAAAAATTCAAGAATTAGTAACAAACCATATTAATACTTTTTCTAATTTCTTGGGAAATTAAACCACAATATTTTTAAATTCTTTATTTTAACGTTTCGGTAGCGTTCCAGATGTGATCTACTATGAATGGACCTTAATAAAAATTTGATAACAAAATTTTGCAGTCTTAAACTTCAAAATAATTTTTGATTGTCTAGTTGTCAAATTTTTTCTGTTGTGTCAGTTAGGGATAAAAATTAGTTTCTACCTATTTTTTCTTGACAACGGTAGCTGGAACGCTACCGAAACGTTGAAATAA
This sequence comes from Galerucella calmariensis, assembly GCA_910591675.1. Taxonomy (NCBI): domain Eukaryota; kingdom Metazoa; phylum Arthropoda; class Insecta; order Coleoptera; family Chrysomelidae; genus Galerucella; species Galerucella calmariensis. The sequence goes on from CAJUYG010002974.1 coordinate 18,026, forward strand.
AGAATTTAAAAATATTGTGATTTAATTTCCCAAGAAATTAAAAAAAAATGAATAATATACCACAAGAAACATACAGAAGATATTTAAACCATATTAATAATTGTGAACTATGTCTCACTTCCAAATATGATAGAAACCCTCGTAAAGTACCATTTTCGGGACCACTTATTTCCAAAAAACCTTTTGAAAACCTTCATATCCAGGTACTTTCTGTGGAAAATAAACAATACTTAACAATACTCGATTTATTTTCTAGATACCTTCAAGCCTATGAAATTAGCGATTTAAATTCTATCACAATTCTTAATAAATTACGTCATTATTTCTCCCACCACAACTACCCTTCACAAATAACTTGCTAGAATGCAAGAGAATTTACAAGCGAAACCTTCAAAGAATACATGTCACTTTTTCAAATGAAAATCCATTATACAACCCCTCAATCAGATACTGGAAACTCCCCAATAGAAAGAGCTCATTCCACTTTAATCGAAAAATTAAGAATTTTAATACAAAAGTAAAAAGAAAATATGACTGATTTAATAACAACCGCTATTCTTATCTATAACCAATCAATACATTCAATAACAAACTTGACTCCCTTTTCACTTCTTTACGAAAACTTGAATTTTCACGAAATTGATCCTAATAGACAAATTTACCAAGACTACAATGAATATAGAAAAACAGAAATTTTTCCATTTTTTAACGATCTTTATCGAAAAGAACTGAACAATTAAATAAAATCAATCTTGAAAGAAAAGATATTATTCCAAAAACAGACGTTGTTTATTTAAATATGGAACCCCGAAATAAAATAAAACCAAAATATAAGAAAATATTATTAGATAAAAATAAATCAGATCATAAATTAATTTCTCAAAAATCCAAAAAAGTCAGTAAACATATGATTAAAAATACTAAAACTATCCAGGTTAACCATGACGATAGTCAACCAGGCACTTCACGTCAAAACCATTAAACCCCCAGGTTACATCTTAGATAATTTAGGATTGGCAAAATATAGAGTTAATTATCATAAGATTTATTTCATTATAAGTATAGAACAAAAATAGAAAACTCTTATAGTGAATTAGTTTTAAATCAAGTTCATCTAGCTAGTAGACTTGATGACACTTCAGTAAGTTTATCAAAAATTCATCAAATGAAAATCGAATTACTCTCAGAAGAAATAAATAATGAGAATGTATGCTCGATCAAATAAAATATCTAAAACAGGTTTAGTAGACGGCCTCGGTACAGTAATCAAATATATTTCTGGAAATATTGATCAAAATGACTTAATTGAAATTCAAAATAGTTTTGAAAAAGTTAATTTAAACGAAAATAAATTAATGTCTGAAATTTCAAAATTGCACACGTTTGCAGGACAGATAACTCAACGTTGGCAAACAGATTTACATAAAATACAAATTTATGCAGAAAATGTTTTAAAATAATTAAATAGTTTAAACGATAGGTTAAATAATGAAATTATTATTCATATTCAATTAGAACAAATCAGAGACTCAAGAAACTATATTCAAACTTTACTTCGATCAATATATCATTTAATAACCAAGAAATTTTAAATGTAGAATTAATTAAACAGAAGGAATTAGAAGAAATTTTTAATTACTTACACACTATTCATTCTCATAACGAAATTGCTTCAGATATTCCAACATTACTTGAAATAATTGAAGTAAATTTAATATTCACTCCAAAAACTTTATATATTACTCATAAAGTACCAATATTAGCCTATGAATTACTCCATCTTCCCAAAATTGTCCCAATTCCCAGTGAAGAAAATTATATCCTCTTCCCCCATACACATTTATGTTAAATTCAAAAGGATCAACAAAATGGACCAATGAAGAATGCAGGAAAACTTTTTCATTTTTGTATTGTGAAAAAGAACCCCATGAAGACAGCTGTAATCTAGACAACCTTTCGCTTTGCAACTACGCTCACGTAAAAAACGATTTTTCACTTTTTACTCAACTCACTAATGGAAATACAATAATTTGTTCAAGAAAAATAGTAGATGTTAACGAAGACTGCAAACAATCATTCAAATCATTGAAAATTTCAAAATGCAATGTCATATTAGGAAACAACGATTGCATTTACTCATTTCAAAAACATACATGGATAGGATCCAATAAAACATTTTCCCAAGAATGGCCTAGTATTCAAGTACCTACCGGAATTTATCACAAAATCAATATGAACAATTTACATATGGACGATCCAACCAAATTGCTACCACAGTACCAAGAACCAAATTTATTGCCGATAGAGGTCCACCAAAGTCATTTAGGAATATCAGCGATAATAATTTTAATTTTAATAATTTTACTAATCATTTATCTTTATAAAAAATTTTTTAGAAAAATTGAAACAAAAAATTCAGAAGAAGAAGCCCAGGTTAAACCAATGGAACTACCCCAATCTGTTGAAACCGAAGCCACGAGGACGTACCTTCAACCAAGAGGGGAGGAGTCATATGGACCCATAACTATGAAACTGCTTACTAGACATTTCCCACGGAAACTTACTAGATTATTTTATCTTATTACATTTGTTAAATTCAGCCAAACATTTCCAACACGTGTATAACATCATGTTAACACGAATATTATATTTTATCAAAATCAGCATTTTATATTTCTATTGTTTTATAATTGTATTATTTTTATTTAGTCTACATTTTACCTTTGTACAAAAAACTTGTTTTTTTTATTTTACCGCATCAACCTCTAGGGTTATGAGCGGGGACAAAGTGTGACTACATGAAAAAACATACAATAGTTCTTATATTTTAAAATAGAGATTGGAGTCTTTCAGAAATTTGAGTACTTTTTCACTGTTTTCACTTAACGCGCATTTGATATTAGGTGGGAATGAAACAATTATTTCCCACTCACCAAATACTCTTAAACATTGAAGAAGAACTTTACAGACTCCAGAAAATACACGTTAAAGTAGAGTGCCTGTGGGTTCCTTCCCATGTAGGCATACCATCGAATGAAAAAGTCGATGAAATTGCACGACATTCTGTAAGCAGCGAAAATTTAACATTTTTTGAAAAAATTCCAGCTTCCGATTTCAAACCAATTATAAAGGATTTTGTATGGAATATCTGGCAAAAAAAATGGGAAGGAACCAATTCACTACTTAAAGAAATCATGCCATCGGTAAAATCCAGATTGACACTTCCACAGAACAGGAAAGACCAGGTTGTTTTAGACAGGTTAAGAATAGGATATTCAGCTATCACACACCAGCATTTATTCAATAAAGAACCACCAAAGCAGTGTTTAATATGTGATGTGCCTCTAACCATAAAACATATACTGTTGGATTGTGCAAGTTTTAGTGTTAGAAGAACAGTTAACAGCATCCCAAAAAACTTGTTGTCATCTAAGTTTACAAAATTTTTGAAAAGTATATTTTTCACTTAAAAAATCTAACTTGCGTGAAAAAAGCTCTTATTTCATTGTTGGAAAAAAAACTTCAATTTCATTAGTTTTGTGATTAGAGTTTGTTTAGCCATCCTTTGCCGTTACGTCATACATTGTCCAGCTTGCTCCCTCATTCATGAAATGGATGAGATGGAATTATGACGTCATTAACGTATTTCTCATCTAAGGACGACATAAATTTTATCTGTTTCTTTTGACAGTTCAGTTGTCATTTTTTGAGAACAATTCTTAGGATATGTTATTGATCATAATTTTGAGGTTAAGTGTAAAATAACATTCAAGTGATATAAGGCATACGTAAAACAGCAGAATACGTCACCCATTATGACGTAACAGCAAAGGATGGCTGAACAAACTCTACCTTAACCTTATGAGAACTTCAAAGCTAAATTTGATATTCATTACGCATTATGTAAATATATCTTCTTGCTGTTAGATGCGGTAAGCCGTAACATCAAATGTGAATTATAATCTATCACTCTCTGAAGGTTTGTTGAATCAGAATTAATTAGGTGACTGCTCGATTATTATGCAGGGTGATCAACGTTCGTTATCCAGGAATAGGGAGATATGTGCAGTATTAGAGGGGAAATTGTTTCGGTAGTAAATTGGGATTGTTACGAGGGTTGACTTTATATATTTAGCATATGAAGCTAGGAAAAAACAGTAGATATTTTTTGAACAATATTGTTTTTCGAAGTAAAATACATTCTTGCATCCCTTGGAACCAATTCTGGAAGCAGTAATCCCACACGCTTGTTGGTATATGATAATATATATTCTGAAGGAGTTGATTGCATTTTTGGGGACTGAAACCATTTAACACGCAGCTCCTTCTGAATCTTTGGAAAAGTGTAATAAATCGCTCAGGTCAGGAAGGTGTAGGAGCAAGAATATAAATATAGCAAAGCCAAAGGCACGAGTCGCACTGAGTTTAGGTAAACATGTGACGATATTGTATCAACAATACAACACTGTGCAGGAGAGCTATTAGAAGAAGAGTTTTAGGGAAAGACCATTGCCATATACTCCGATAGCCAAGCGGCTATAAAAGCAACGAGTTCCATGAATTCCAAAATTGTTTGGGACTGCTTGGAGACGTTCCAAGAAATGGAAAATCATAATAGATTGTCCCTAGCCTGGGTACCAGACCACTCATATCACGAGGGCAATGAAAAGGCAGACTCACTAGCACGAGAAGGGACACATTGTGCTTCCATTGGCCCAGAACCCCTATGTGGCTTAGCGGAAGCGCAGCAAAAATAGTACTTGGACAAAAAATGGTCTCGCGAATTGTGGAGCAAGGCACCAAGAATGAGGCATACCGAAGAGACTATCAAGGAAACCTTGCCAACATTGACAGGGTATCGTAGACTTAACCAGGGTAGGGGATCTCTGAAGGCGAGAGGGTGCTGCCATATAGGGAGTCCCGTCAGTACTAAAATTTCTAATTTAGTGAGAACTGTTACGCTGTTAGTGGTAGTTGCAGATTTTTTCACATATATCAGCGCTGTCATCCTAATATGTTATCTATTATCCTAGCCTGACAACTTCCTGACGTGTATCGTGAGTTTGTCCAGTTTCCATTTTTAAAAACTATTTTGCTCATTTGTGTGTGTGTTGAGTATTCGTAGTTGGTTTTTATTGTTCATAGTGGGACTTTTATTTTAAGAGACAATGTCAAGGTGCACCCGGTATTCCCATTTATTTTTCATTTATATTTCTTCATGTTTGTCATTGAAATATATGTAAAAAAACATTCCATTTATTGCATACTTTTTTTATTCGATAAAATATATTAACTTGATGATTATTGCTTTATTTTTCTCACTTCAGGCATTATATGGTGAATTTTTTGACATGTCATTTAATTTTACTTGACTATTTGATTGTTATTATTGTAATATTAACCAAATATTGATTAACTTTGGATCAAATATCGAAAAATGGACCATAAATGTCATTTTGCAATAAAAGTGAAAGTACAGTAATTTTGAATATGCCGCCAAAAACTGTAAAATTACAGGAATCTTATTTTTCGGCTGTTAGCAAAGTTCACAACCATCCGATTTGTATTAGAGGTACTGACGGGATTCTCAAGGTGGCGCCACCCGTACAAATAGAGGGCGCCACGAGTCAGTTACCCATCTATAAGTATTTTTTTATCTATAGACTTAATAAACCCATGAATAACATCAGATTGACAGACAAAACCATTTGCAGGTTTTTCCAAGATGAGAAAACCTCAGTATACATACTGGGATACTGCGAAGGCCTGACTAGGCTGAGGGTTTTCAATGATAGGGAGAGAAGCCACATCTCTCCCAATGTATGGAGAGCCTGAGGTTTGCTATCCAAAGTGAAGTGATATGGACGGGTCTAGCCAAGGAGCTTTAAGATAACAGAAGGGCACACACAATAGATCTGCAATGTTTATAGTGGAGAGGCTAGAGGAGCACATAAGTCCCATATACATATTATCTTATCATGCGTACAGTGTCCTGCAATTGAGATCTTTCATATTCAATAAATGATTTATCCTGATATTATGTATTCCTTATACTTTGTTTTCAGAAATATATTTTTTTTGTTTTATAATTTTTTTTTATTTACATGAAGCCAGACTTCTTTCTATAAGATTTATTTGTATCTTCATAAGAAGTGATAATATTTTTATCTTAGGCCAGGACTGTATGGGGGATGATCCAACAATTCGATGTTTTTTGCTCTGAAAACTCAATTAATTTTCGAGCTTTGAACTTGTCTTGATGAAGGATCATTTGTAGTTAAGGGATGGTTTTCCGAATCTCAGCAATTACTTTCTGCTGAAAACCCCATATCTACCAACAATTAGTAACAGTTCTCCGATCTTGCAAAGGAATGACCCGCTTTTAAGACAAATGTCGCCACTAACTTTTAGGGAACACTTAGTGAACGAAGAACTTTCGTGGGTTTTGATTATTCTGCCGACTGCCAGTTATTTTCGGATGCATATACTTTATATATTGTATACTTATATACAGTGTGGAAACCACTTATGGAATGAAACTCTTCATCTAATTCCGTTATGAAATGTGACACTTTAAGTCACTCCTTGACGTTAGGCAACATCGCATTTTTCATAACCTTAATATATCAGTTATGAAAAGTAGTTATGTAAAAACTTTACGTAACTGTTTAAGTTTCAAGGAATAATTTATTAATTAGGTACTGTCAAAACTGACAATTATTTCAATATTTAAACTGACAATTACCCCATTATTTTAATTCAATAGTATTTTAAGATTTATAAACATTGAGAACAACATTATTAAGGACACAGTTATTTAAAGTAAGTTAAAGTAACATCATTTGAATACACTTTAATATTACCATTGTAATTATAGATTTTATTAAAAATTATAAAAGCGCGAAATTAGATAAAACGTTGTACATAAACACGTTATGAAGAGAGCGACATTGTTCAACTCGCATAATTTGCAAATATTACGTTTGTTGAACAATATCGCTCTTTTCATAACTAGTTACGTAAATAACTATTATGTCATTATTTTAGAAAATTATAAAAAATGCCGAGACACGTCAACTTTTGAATTG
>CAJUYG010002975.1:0-25103 GCA_910591675.1 Galerucella calmariensis
CACTCACTCACTCACTCACTCACTCACTCACTCACTCACTCACTCACCTCACTCACCTCACTCGCTGCGCACGCACGTTTTGGAAACTTCATCCACGTGAATAAAAGCCATCTTTCTGCACTCGTTGAAGAATATTAACATTAGATACATATTTTGAAATCAAATAATAGGTCTGTTTATTATTCTAGTAAGTCCATTGTCGGAGGCTGCTAATATATAGCAGAGAGGTCGGTTTAAAGGTCCACCCTGTACATAAAACGATTTAGAATCCACCACGCTTTTAGTGAAATTTACGAATAATTGAAACTTCATATTTTAGATTTTGGACTATATTATATGTCTAGTGGTATAGTTCTTTCCACGATCTAAGAAACTGGCTTGACATGACTTAGGTTTGAGATGAAATGAAAAGATAATACTTTTGGGATTTACCGTCCAGAGCCCCGATATACCTGATATTAAAGATGAAAAATGAAGTATTTATAATAAGAATGACCCAAAAGATAGATAGATAGATAGATTTATTTGACTACATTACATGTTTTTACAATGTTTGTAGCAAGTCAGAAATACAAAATGTAGAATGTAGAATGTAGAATGTAGAATGTAGAATGTACAATATTTGACATATTAATAAAAATAAAAACACATAACACATAATAATATTAATTAATGTTAAAATAAAAGTGATAAAAATTATATTCAAAAAGGAAGGAATGTCCAATGAGCATGAATACATTTTAAAAATTTTCGATATTCTGACAATTCTCAATGTATTCGTTCACAGAGTAAAAACAAAATCCAAGTAAATACGTTTTTAAACTCCTCTTAAATTTATTCAAACTTAAAGATTTCATTTTTGCTGGTAAGATATTATACAGAGAATAGTTGAGTGAATTCTTCTGAGATGTTGTCAGACGAAAACGATTAGTACGAATATTACATGCTTGTCTAGTATTGTAATTATGGATATCTGAATTTTTTGTTAAGGAGTCAAGACTTTTGTGGACTTCAATAAGGGTGTTAAAAATAAATAAGGGCGGTAGAGGCATTATCTGTAGATGAACAAATAACGCCCTACAGTGTTCACGGGAACTGACATTACTGAAAATCCTAATAGCTCTCTTTTGAATTACAAAGATATCTTTGGCTGGCGACGAATTTCCCCAAAGTACAACTCCATAGTTAATATGGGAATGCACAAGGGGAAGTGTGTTAGATTAGATTAAATAAGAATTGGAGTGGCTCTTTGTCCTATCCCACTGCGACCTTTGCAGATCTATTGTGGTATTGTGGTCCCCCCTATATTTAGAACTCAATATCTAGCTTCATTCTTTTTATTAGACTTATCAGCCTGGATTTCGCCTCTCTTCGTAGCTCTCTGTCCTCGGTTTCTTTTCTCCGAGTAAGTGAAACCGCACCCTAGCTATGCCTTCGCACTCACATAGTATGTGCTCCGCGGTTTCGTCTTCATCCTGGCAGAGCCTGCATAGGCTGTCATCTGCTAGGCCAATTGTGTGCATATGTTTCCTCAGCCTGCAATGTCCGGTCAGCAATCACACCATCATCCGCGTCGTTTCTCGACTTTAACATAGTAGGTCGTGTGACAGTTTGGCCGAAGTTATCCGATATGAGCGTATCGCCTTTAGTGCTGCTTAGCTGTCTGAGTAGATGACGATTCATTGGCTATCCACCTCTCGTCTCATCAACTCTTTTGCACAGCATTATTACCTCTGCCTGAAAGACAGTATCATGTTTCTCTAGGCTTATAGAGATCTTCTCTTGTACCCCATATATTCCGACTCCTGCTCGAGAGTCTATTTAAAAGCCATCAGTGTACCAGTTGAGATTTGCTGTTAGGAGGGCCTGCTTCCCAGTCCTTTCTCTCTGAAATGTGAACTGTATATTCGTTTTTAAAACTATTTAGTGGTGCAATCTGATCCATTGGCATTCCCAGTATTGTATCTACCTTTATTTCTTCATATTATTATAGCTTTTTGTAGGCCTTACCATTTCCTCGACTTATCGGAGAAGGTCCCTGTAATAATAAGTGACTAACAGATCTTGAATTTCCTTGAATGAAGATATGCAGTGGTGGTAGGCTAAGTATTACCTCCAGGGCCGCAGTCGAAGTCGTTTTCATGGCCCCCGTGATACTTAAGCAGTCTTATAGAGTTTTCAGGTAATAATTTGTTATTCAACAGTAAAAACACAGGAGCTTTTTTTATCGGATAAATTTCTCTTTGCAACTAAACAGTTTTGCCAATCACTAATTTTACGAGAAAAACTGACATGATAAAATCGCGACACCGATGGTGGAGCGATTTTATCTAATGTCAGTTTTTCGAGCAAATTTAGTGATTGGCAAAGCTTTGAGTTGAAGAGAAATTTATCTGATAAAAGAAAAGCTCGAGTGTTTTTTGGCAATATAAATTAACGGCAGAATATATGGATGAACAATGAAATGAAATTATAAGTAACCAAACTTGCGGCTCATTGTCATTGTGTAAAAGTGACGTCCGCTTACTAGATATTGAGTAAGAGAAGTTTTCATCCGATAAAAAAGGATGCACCTTTTTTATCGATGTCAAAGTGACAATAACATTTCCAGGTACCTATATGACATTTTAACATTGGAGTTAATTTATCGCCAATAAAATAAATACGACCCTGTTACGACTAGATCGTGAAAAAAACAATACTTCAACATTATAAATATTTTTTAGATTCTAGCAGAGCTCGGACGGCAAAATGTCTCGGTTTGCTAGCCAAGAGTAAATCTTCTAAATAGCTTAATGGCTTTTCCCATATAGGGATGACGGGCTGTAAGCCACACATTAAATCCCGTGGGCCGTATTAAAAAAAAACTAATGGAAACGACAAAGGCTTTGTAATTGGTTCTGTCAGTGAGAAACCCCCATAGAATACGAGATTTGTTGTATATTTGTTTTGTAGGAACGCATAAACAACAATATATGAAAGTGGAAATAATAATTAGCAGATTTCACTACAGAAAAATAAATTTGTATAAAAAGGCAAGTAACTAGGATATACACACAATCTCCCTGTCGCACAATAGTATGTTATACACCGAGGTGGTGAAAACTATTATTATTGACCAAGCATCAAGATTATTTTGCGAGGTTCTTTGCCCCGAGCGAAATAAGTTGCGAGGTTTATAAATGTCTTCATCACCATGGTGTATATACAATTTTTTCCACTACTAGCCAAATTTAAGACAAAAATTGAAAATAATTCACAAACGCACCACTAGAAGCGTCCACTCCGTCGTCTGACTAACAAGTACACTGTCAGTTTTCGATATATTTGTCATTTTTGGTTAAACGCGAATTTTAAGCTAATGGCATTTTTATTAAAATAATTCCATCTTGATAGGTAATTTCAAGTAGCAAATATGTTAAAGACAATCTCCTGAGTATACAAAATTATGTTGGACAAGTTTTTGTTGAACTACTATCCCTTTATTTTCAAAATATTTGAATTTGTCCATTATTGACCTAGGTTGATAATAATGAATTATTAACCACTAATAGAGAAATTCAACTTCTCAGTTGGCTAGAAGACGCAATAATTGTCGACTCCACAGCTAGTAGTAGAAAAACTAATAATAGCAGCATATTACAATGAAGAACAATAAAGAGTAGGTCCACTCGTCGTTGGCACTTTTATGTCGCTGGAAAATACGTGGATCGCAAATACAGGGGTCGCGTAATTTACTGATAAAGCGAGTGTTTGGTACGGGGGCAGATAAAAACATATGTTGTTAGAAAATTCCCTTTAAGAATTAGAAACTAGGATCTTGAGTGAAATTCATTGACTAATAAACAACAGTCAATGGTGACAACATCTAAGATGCAGAATTTGAATTTCAGAATTCGAAAATTCCAAAATTTTTTTCTTCTTCTTGTGCTAAAGGCTGCGTGCCTGAGGGTATTAGCTGCCAGGCCTGTTTTGCAAATCAATTAAAACTAGCGCTTCAGATTTGAAACGTTATTTTTCTATTCAAGGTCATCCTATAAACTTTCACTTCTATGGGTTTGTCTGTTTTGTGATGTCAATATCAATACTAGTTTACCTAACTAGTGCGGAAAGTGATACTTTTCCGCACGCTGTTACAGATAGCCGAACAACGTTTTAGCTGAGTTCGGCCAGCAATCGCGTGCGGAATAGTCACTTAACGCACGTGTTAGGTACACGATTCTTTCTACTAGCATTCGGAAAGAACCCAAAAGTTAACAGAAGGAAACATCTATTGTTAAATACATGTCAACAAATTAATTATTATTATTTGACATTCATTTAATGAGGCTTATACCAGGGCCATTAAGAAATTATTGACACATACGTTGTATAGATGAGGCTTTTACTTGATGTAGATCCATAGTAAGTTATGAAATCAAACAATTTTATTTTGTTAAATCTACATTGTATTTAAACATAAAGTGACGCGTTTCGCTAACACAGTAGCTTTATCAAACGAATGGAGGTATACCTTGATAAAGCTACTGTGTTAGCGAAACGCGTCACTTTATGTTTAAATACAATGTAGATTTAACAAGACACATACGTTCCTTTTTATTAATAATTATAGCAGAATTCTAATAATTTTCTCAACTTTCCATTCATTTGGTAAACTTATACAAATATATATATTTTAAATATTCAAATGTCAGTATAATCCCCAAAAACCTAGCAAGTTTGCTTTAATTCTATGGTGGTGTTTGTCAATTAGGTCGCCAGCTAGCGTGGAAACGTAAAATTTATGTTCTCGGCTCCGTAAAGCTGGTAAAATTCAACTTTTTCACAGTGTAGGATTAAACAATCATTGTCAATAAGTTTCCAGAATGTTCATTTAATCGTGTAACTAATTGGAAAGATTTAGTTTTTGCTAAGAATAATTTATTGTCATAATAATTTTGAACTGTCTTAAACATTATATCCGAATATTATGTTGTGTATTGAGTTTTTGGTTCTCATAAACTATAGGCACAATCATGCAATCAGCGTGTTTCGTACATTTTCTCAATATTTTCGATGAAACTATAGTCCATGGCATTTAGGAAAAATAGAGAAAATTTTGGAGTAAAACAGATATCCAGATGCGGTTTTCTGCATTGTGTGCAGGAAGGTCCCAGAACGCCCCTGAACGCCCCTGAACGCACCCGGATAATTCTAATACCAGAATCAAGTTTGGCATCCCCGAAAACCCCCGAGTAACTAGTTTGGAGTGATTTTCATGCACGCTGCCATACCTCCACCAATTCCCACCCCGCGCATCCCCACAGAGCCACCCCGGGTAATTATAATCTCAGAATCGAGTTCGGAAGCCTCGAAAACCCCCGAGTGACGATTTCCGAGCGATTTTTCTGAGTGTCCAATCGTTCGCATAATGGTGCAAGTAATTATGCAGTTGGAAAATGCATTTTCTTGAGACCGACACTTTTTGGTCGATTTTTCGTCCAGAAAATAACGTTTTGCCGATCAAGACCGGAAAATGGACGTCAGGGACCGGAAAAAGCTTTTGCCGGTCCCTGACGTCCATTTTTAATCGATTTTTCCAATCGCTCTTTTATACTACGATCTACCTTCATTTCGTTACTATGGTAACAACGTTTCGATATATTGTCGAGTAATGACAGTTCGTTGATTTTTAATTTGTCGTTTATGTCAAACTTTTTATTTTATCTGGTTTTAGTTTTGTTAATCACTTTGTTATAAAAAGTAAAATAAAGAATTGAATGTATATCGAAGTGTCCGTCTTAAAAAAAATATTGTACGTCACGCACCCGAAAATAAGTGTTTTTCAGGTCTCACCTAGGTTCCAGGACTCGCCTACGGCTCACTCTGTAATCTGCTTGTCTCGACCTGAAAAACACTACTTCCCGGTCTTGTAACGTAAATTACTATTTCCGGCCCAAAATGCGTTTTTCAGAGAAGTCCTAACCCACATTTTCCCAGTCTTTTCTGGGACCGTTCTGCGCACAATGCAGAAAACCGCATCTCGATATCTGTCCCCTGCTCCAAAATTTCTTCTATTCGGGTGAGTTTGTTCTAAATGCCCTTGACTACTAGTGAAGTTGAGTTAAAGGAACTGTGAATTTAAGATTCTCTTAGAAATAAGTTAATGAAAAACTTGTTTGGACTGAATTCAAATGAAGACCTTTGTTGAAAATATGAGAATGAGTGGATGAGACAAAAATTTGTCGGAAACTGAATAATGGATTAGCTGGTTTCTTTCAACTGAAAAGAATATTAGGATAAATTACGCTTTTTTATGGTAAAAATAGTTCATTTGCATAGAAAAGTCTGAAGAATGCGATATTTCAATGATCATTTCAAAAACTAATAAAACTATTGAAACAAATCTGATTGAATATAGTGAGTACATTTTAGAGAGTTTAAATAAACATCTACAGGTTGACGCGGTATATACTGACTTTAGTAAGGCGTTTGACAAAATTGACCATAATATAATGATCAAAAAACTTGCGGACATAGGGTTACATGGCAATCTTTTATTATGGTTCAGCTCTTATTTAACCAACCGAACTCAATCTGTGACCATTGGACAGTTTTGTTCAAGGTATATTAAGATTACATCAGGAATACCTCAAGGATCTCACTTGGGCCCATTATTGTTTAATATTTACATTAATGACATTCCACAATGTTTCAGATTTAGTAAATTCCTGATGTATGCCGATGATTTGAAAGTGTATCGTCCTATAAAGGAACCAAATGATGCAAATTATCTACTGGAAGATCTCAATAGACTTAAAACGTATTGTGAAAATAACATATTATTCTTAAATTTGAAAAAATGTCATCATATTACTTTTACTCCTAATAGAAATGTCTGTAGAAGTACATATACTATCAATAATTAAAAACTTAATAGCGTTAATCAAGTAAAAGATTTATATCCGATCAAAAGTTGTTTTACGAACACATATTATATGTCTCTCAGAAAGCCAACAAAATGTTAGGATTGATAATGCGTACCTACTTCGATTTTAAAAATGAACAAACCCTTCGCTTCCTATATATGGCTTATGTTAATAGCATATTAATGTCCTCTTCGGTCATTTGGAATCCGCAGTATATGGACATCATAAATAGATTATCCGTCGTTGAAAATAAGTTTATCCGATTTGCAATGAAGAAATGTTTCCCAGGTTGTACAGATAAACAAGTTGTTCGACAGAACCTTAACATTCTTCCTAAAGAGAAGAGGCGAATAGTTGCGGATATAAAATTTATATTTAAATGTGTTAATGGTTTAATAGACTCTTCACCTATTGTAAGCTCTTTATTATTTTTGGTACCAGCATACTATACAAGAAGTAAACATCCCTTCATTACGAACCAAGCAAATACCAATTATTATCTGAATTCTCCACTGAATCGTTGCTGCAAAGCTTATAATATATATAGATATTGTTGTGACCTCTCCACAGTGGATATTTTTTCTTCCTCTCTGAGAACTTTTGACAAGCTGATTAGGGTCATTGTTAATGGTAGCATGCTTTTATAGTTTTAAAATGTTTTTTTTTTCTGATATTCATTAATACTGTAGTTTTACAATATCTGTTTTACTCTTAATGTTAGTTTATTTAAAGTATTTTGGAACAAATATTAGGAATACTGCTTTGGGCTCGTCCTGTTTGTATTCCAATTATATATAAATAAATCTGAATTTACTCAGAAATAACACTTTTTTGGGAGAGTTAATGAAAAATGATGAGTCCAACTAGTAAAAATTCGTTAAATTCTGTTTAAAATGATGAATAGAGAATGTGGAATCTGAAATCTGAATGGGAAGCTAGCGATCATTCCCCCTGGACCAGTCACAGTCATTAAAAGAGAATCAACACCCACATATCGGTAATAAATGTTCTATAATTGGATTCTATTGTTGGGAACTCGGCAATTTCACGATAAACGACTTCCTATTTTACAAGCATTTAGATTATAAGAAAATTACGTTGGCGAGAAAACTTGTTTAAGAACGTCATTTTGTTTTCAAGCTGTAACAGTCAAATCGCCATGTTTGTTCCATCTCTTGATTGTATCTTCCATGGAGACATGCAGTCTCCATGGTATTTGCATTGAAATTTCTATTTTAATGAATACGTAACGTTTAAGACCGACTTTTTTCTGGTTTTATTTAGATGCCATTCACTAGATTCATTCTTCTACGAAAAAATTAAATTATCCAATCTTTTTAGAAATTCTCGGCGTTTGTTCTCCAGATGTTACGAAGCGCGAAAATGTCGAATGGAACAGAATTACATCCTTTTAAGGTCCCAACGAATAGGTTTTGGTAGAGATAACTACCTATAGATTCCTATGCAATTAACTATGCTAGGATTCGTTGATTGTCACTGGGGAAGCACAAACGGATTAAAGAAAATAATCCAATTCCTACTGATTGAGTTTTTGTTGGCCTCGTTTATCACAATGACGTATTAAAGATGTATGTCATTGGTTCAGTATCATTTGTAGGTACAGTGTGTCAATTTTAAAGCTTAGAATGAACTTGGGATGTCAAAAAATTCTCTAGAATTCTAGAGTGGATGGGGAAAATGAAAAGAGATTAAAAGTGAGTTTTTGGAAGTACTATCGGATAATATGTTAGGAAGACTTGCATTCATCTCAGTTTTCATCTAATCTGGATTCACGTGACCTGAAGCCAGAAGTAAGAGTTTCAAAGTAATCCTAATGTAATGTATTCATCTTAAAAAAACATTAAGCAGGTTTATTATGACCTTCAATCATTATTTTTCTTATACAGATTGCGAAAAGTCTATTCGAGCCATGCGATTTACACAATTGCGACAAGGAAAATATGAGAAAAACACTTGAAAGAGAGAGAGAAGAATAATTGTGCGCAGTTAGCTGTTGCCAAATTTACTTATTTGTAAAAGTTATTCCCAATTTTTGTCAGCAGCAATGTTAAGTATAGGGTAACTATTGCAAAGATTACCTGTAATCCTTGGTACAATCTTCACTTCAAATTATGGCGATTCAAGCCATCTAGCCTTAATAAAATGTTGATATCAAGAGAGATACAGAGTATTGAACATGAAATTTTAATTTTTTTCACAATATACTTACAATTTACAGTACCTAAAACTCTTTTTGACGTATATGCACAAAAATTTGAGGTTGGGGTTTTTTGATATGAGAAATCATAATTTTGTATCTATTTCGATGTATTTTGTAGAGGGCGCCACATAGGCCACTTATGTGGCATAAATATACGCAAAAGTTTTTTGCCTTTTACATCAGCACTACTTTATTGGATGAAATTACGTTCGAAAAATGTAGTGTGTACGATAATTATTTTTTTAGTATTAAGTTGAACAGCATTAGGGTATAGTAGCAGTTAACATGAAAAATATGTATGGTACTTTTAACATTTGAAAATAATAATTATCGTACATCCAACGTAATTTCATTAAATAATAGGCATGTAAATAATCACTGAAATGTGTCACTGAAATGTAATTATCTCTAAAACGGTTAAGATTTGGGGATACTAACAAATTTACCTTTTTGTTGTTGTGATGGTGTGGCTTTAATCATTTTTTACAAAAGAAGCGCTAATGTAAAAGACAAACAAAAGGTAGAACGTGTCGCGGGACACACGGTAGGAAGATTAGTTCCTTTTAAGCAAAAATTATGTAATACATCTGACGTTATAGATAAACAATTTGCATATTCCTCGGTGGACGAGTAGTAAGCAAACCAGACTGTCACGCGGTAGACCCGGGTTCGATTCCCCGTGAGGAACATAACGTAACGTAACGGTCAGATATTTTGCGTCGCAACCCCCGGTCGCTCAAACATAACTTGACGTAAAGAACTAAAGTTCCAAAAAGTTTTGCGTACATTTATGCCGCATACGTGGCCTATGTGGTGCCCTCCACAAAATACATCGAAAGAAATAGAAAAATATGATTTCTCATATAAAAAAACTCCCGACCTCAAATTTTTGTGCATATACGCCAAAAACCGTTAAAATGATTGCAGAAAACGAAAATGAAAATTTCATGTTTAACACCCTGTATATCTCTTGATATCAACATTTTATTGAGGCTAGTTGATTTGAATCGCAATATTTTGAAGTGAATATTGTTCTGTACTTCCGTGTACAATTACTCAAAGACCACCCTGTAAAGTTAACACCCAGGTTGCAGCCCGGCGCCACCAGCATCATGGTCCAGCCGGCTATTAGACACTTTCAGAGTAAATAAATTGCTTATCTATGGTACAAATTGATAACAAAATCATAAATATTTTGAAATTTAGAGACATTTTTATCCAATACAACACGATAAAAAAATCTTACAGTTTACACAACTAGGTTATTCCTTCCAAATACTATTAAAACCGATAATTTGGAAAGTTATATGTTTACCAACTGCGAAATGAAGCGAAAGTTTTCCCAACAGTGCATTCGACTTAGCATAACGCCCGTTATAGTGGGATTTGAACAGAAACAACAACCTTTTCCAGAAAACAAAGTGTTTTTATTATTCCAGAAGTGTTGCTGCTAATATTCCGTAGTTTGTACATTAAAACGTGTCATAATGACATAACAATAATTATAACTTCTACAGTACAGCTAGACAGTTGTTTTATTTTATCTCAAAATTTAATGGGCATATAGTGAAGTTTAAAGATAAGTAGAACTTTCAAGAAGTTATGAAACTACCAGTACACTACGTATGAAGTCCAGAACTAGTTTCAACACAAGTAGAGCGTAGAGAAGTCGAAATTGAAGTAGATGTATAAATTTCATACCTTTTATTTACTTCTTTTATAGAGATTGCGAAGAAGAATTTACCGCTCAAACATAAGCTCGATCGAATCAGTAAAAAAATTTCATAGGGAAGATCAGGAAAGACTAGAGACTAGAGAATAACCGTAATCAAAGGCCAGTCCTGGAAAAAAGAGATCACGTTTGTATCATACCGAAAAAGGCGAGAAATATAATAATAATAATCCGTTCACTGCTCTTGGAACAGAATGATTTACAGAAGGAAATCTAAGTAATAAAAAAAAAGAAAAAAACTATTAATACCTAGCATACAACACATAAAGGCAAAGAAAATAAAACAAATAACAAAAAAAACGAAGATTGAAAATCACCACGTTTTTTCCTACCATTAAATGTTTCACTGTTAATAAAATCCTTTATAGAGGATATTGGAGTCTTTGTAAATAAGCAGGTTCCTTATGAAGCTTCTTGTTAAATGAATCCTCTACTTACAAAACAATCATACACATTTTTCACAATTTGCATTGCATCTAATGACAAGTGTTTTCGACGCAAAAAAATTAATGATAGCTTATAATACTCGTATAGAAAGCTCTTTGAAAACGCACGCCAAAACGGAATATTTAATACTGCCAAATGAATTCCATGCAGCCTTCATACACCCGATACGACTCATTAGCCCACCCTTGTTTTGTCACTCGACTGTTGTTGGGTTTCATTTCAGGTGAAATTCTTTCAAGAAGGTCGTAAATGGTCGTATTTAGATGATTGCTGACAAAAGCTAAGACGATATACTTTGAAACAAACTATATATTTTATGATTAAGATAAATATTTTCTCCGATTAGGGCACACCAATTTAACCCATAAGTTTTTAATAGCAAAGGGAGACAAATTAACCTGCAATATATGTAACAAAGACTTGACTCAGTGAAGCATATAATATGTGATTGCTCCAGATACCTGGTATCAAGAAAACAAAATAAGTTAGCAGACAATTTGGAAACTGTATTGAACTGAAATAAAAAAGAATCCCAAAAATTTTGGTTATTTAAAAATAGTCGTCTAGAAGTTGAATACTTATATAGTCAATATGTTTATCAGGAAATTTATTTGAACTCTGTGAGGAAAAAATATTATTTTATTTCCTTTTGTAACGAAATACATCATATTTATACCACCATAATTGGAATGAAAGCCGAATCGCATTTCCAATGGAAACATTGTAACCAGAAACGCATGTTTTGTCTGGAATTAACATTTTCCGACACGCGAAACGGAAATCGCAGCTTGACTTAACAATTTGCCGAAATTACCATTAGTCAAATTCAGTTGTATTTGTTAATTTGTTTAAAAAAAAATACCTGCTTCTATTATATTTTTCATCGCTTCAGTTCAAATGTCAACAATTTACATAATAATATACCTTTTACATAAATTAATATGCAAATATAAACATCGATGTATATATCAATTTTTTGTTATTTATTGCGTAAACTTACATAACTTTCCATCGAATTTTATGATACCAAACAATATATTATTATTTTTTAAATATATACGATGACTCAAGTTCATAAATTTAGCGCAATATTCGTTTTCAAAGTTTGAATCTAAATTGAAATATACCCACTAGGAGAGTAGATATCAATATATAAATCCAGAAGAATATAAATATATCCCACAAATGTCACGATGATAAGGAGCAAAAGCAGTTTCGAAGTATTAATTGTTTTCTGAAAGGCACTTGGGTGTGAAATGTCATTCTACACAAAAATCAAGAAGGCTTAATACGTAACTATAATAGACATGCTGTAACAAATCCCATTTGGATAACGTAACCATTTAGGGCCAGTTGTATGAAGCATAGTTAACCAAATGTCTATGGTTAACCCACGATCACAGCTATTAGAGTGTTGTACGAAACGTAGTCAAGAATTATTTTGGTTAACTCATGAGTTAACTATGCAATTTACTGAACCACCAAAAATGGTGGTTTAACTAAAGTTCATGGAATAACCTTCAAATTCTGATGTGATAATCTTATAATTGACTGTTATAGAACCTATAATTTTGGAAAACGTGGATTATTTTGAAGAGTTAACGGATGATGAGGATTTTCTAAGAAGTAGAAGAAGGTTCATTTACTTATTTAAGTACGACTTTTATACCTTATTGAGATTTTATACTGGACTTTAGGTTTAAGGAGATACGCTCGCATATGTCGAACAAGAGAAAATCATTCTGAAAAGTGGACGGAAAATGAGTTTTTTGATAGATTCAGAATATCAAAAGCATACTTTTTCTTGACTCTTTTTTCAATATTTCTATATTTATTTAACAGCACGTCACTTGCTCGTTGTGTAGTTGCACTGATATAATTAAATTCTTCAGCCAACTGAAGCCACAAATTTTTTATGCCGAGACCTTTCTGCATCCGTTTTCTCACACTCTATAACGTTTTCATACTTAGGAACTAGAGACATCAACGTCGATTCTTCAAATGCACTAAAATTTGGAGTACGCTTGTTTTCCTTATTTGCCAATTTTTCACTTCAAAGAGAACACACAAAATGTTATTCAACGCCAAGCACGCTTTTGATCATTGACTGTCATTGATTAACGATTTCACAGTATACAAAACTGTGACGATTTTTCAAGTTAGTACCAACAATATCGATAAAATGCTCGAATGTTACTAGAGATTCGGATAACCAGCATAAAAATATTAATTTGACTGTGGTTCAACTGATCACAACACGAACATCTTTCGTACAACGATTGATTGATTTGACTATGGTCAACATGTGAAACTGGTTCAGTTGATCAATTGGTTGTTACATAGAACTGGCCCTCAATCTCACAGCACATATGATATGAAAATGCGAAGTTTTTTTGCTTAGTGGGTATCTAGTATAAGTATTATTATTATTAATATGATTATTCAGTTTAAATTTATACCCTTCCCCATACCCCACGGCGCTGTTGTTAGAAGCTGTGATCTTTGCGTTGTTAATTGCTATCATTGTTTCGGAATGAAAGAATCGATTTAGATGTTGGCCACAAACAAAGTGTGCTGTCAGTATAGCGAGCTATTCATCTAGTCTGTTTAATTATTGAAGATTCAATTTCTCAGTTTTGACCTTGACTGACTGTTGAATGTTATTTCTACTCGTGTTCCTAGTTCCTGAGGAAAAGAATGGAGAGGATGAAGCTGAGATGTTTTCAACCTGAAATTCGAAGCAGCCTGTTTTATGCAGCAACTAGAAGGGAAAGTATCAACTGGTGCCAAAATGTAGTTAATAATATGGCTGATATTCCAAGAAATTAAATAAATAAACAAGTTTCCGACTCTTTTCGCCATTTTTTTTATATAATAATGATGATAATTATTGTTTCCATTTCCTACTACTGGGAGGAGAAGTACCAAGTGTCAAAAACGTTTCTTTTTACGAGTTTTCTGAAGATGTTTTTGACACTAGGTGCCTACTACAGTTTTTCTACGCTCGCAGAAAATAGTATATTAAAATATTAGTGGATATTAAGGTCTTTAAAACACGCGCGATTTTTCGAGCACGACGACGAATCCTGAGTGCTCGAAATAGAGCAAGTGTTTTACAGACCAGTTATCCACGAATACTTTACGCTATTTTTTTTGGTACACTTAAAAATTATAAATAATGGTATCTATTACTACTACAACAACAAGAAATGAAAACAAGAATTAATAATTTAAGTAAAATGGTTGAATTCGTGATGCTATAGTATGCCTTGCGTTGTCATGGAAATGAGAAAAACATAAACTGATCTGCATTTTGTCTTTAAGATTGATTGCTGTCACCATAAAGCATAAAAATAAATTTTAATATCGATTTTTGAAGCAGTGAAGCAGAATCACGGTTAATACCGCAAAATCTTTGAAAAATCTCAAACAATAGACTGTACTTTCCATTTTCATTTATAAAATTGAAATTGTAAATTGTAACGTTAAAACCTTCATTCGAACAATATTCA
Source organism: Galerucella calmariensis (assembly GCA_910591675.1). Lineage (NCBI taxonomy): Eukaryota > Metazoa > Arthropoda > Insecta > Coleoptera > Chrysomelidae > Galerucella > Galerucella calmariensis. The sequence goes on from CAJUYG010002975.1 coordinate 14,821, forward strand.
ACAATTTCAGTTTTATAAATGAAAATGGAAAGTATAGAAATGGTATTTAAATTATTAATGTTAACATTCTCAGAACTCAATGAGGTTGAACTTCCATCAAAATGCAAATTAGTTTATGTTTTCCTCATTTCCATGACAACGCAATTCAACCATTCTACGTTATTAGTTCTTATTTCCATTTCTTGTTGTTGTAGTAGTAATAGATACCAGTATTTATAATTTCAAAGTGCACCAATAAAAAAATGACGTAAAGTATTCGTGGATAACTGGTCTCTAAAACACTTGCGCGCGCGCGTGTTTTGAAGATCTTAATATCCACTTATACTAATATACTATTATTGTACGGTAAGGTAAACTGTTTGTTTTCTTCCGGAAATCAATCTGATAATTGACGGTTTTACTGACGGTTGGCGATATAAGTTATTTATGTACCAAGGTAGTAAAGTGATTCTTTATCGGACGAGTCTGAAATTATAAGACGAGCGAAGCGAGGCGGATAACAGGCGAGTCCGATAAAGACACTTTACTGATGTGGTGCGAACAAAATTTTATCGCCAACTGCTCAGAATTCAGAATATAAAAACTGAGGTATATTTAATTGCATTTTATTATGACAAAGTAAACAGCAAATTTGGAACAAATCTACTTATTATTTGTTATATTTAAATTGAAGGTAAACCCCGAAGCATTATAAAAGTTAATTCCTGAAGTCAAAGGAGTTCCAACAATAATTTGTTATGAATAAATCGCAAGAAAACTATTATCGAGCCGTAATAGGGAGAAGCGTGACACTGACAGATGATGATTTTCGAGTAAAATGTCAAAGTCAAAATACTTCACCTGCCGCATTTTACTTTACCTGCCGCAATTGCGGCAGATTAAGTAAAGGAAGGAAAACTGTTTGTTCACTTCCGGAAATCAATCTGGTAATTGACGGATTTACTGACGGTTGGCGATAAAAAATATTATAATTATATTCAAAAAATGACTGACACTGACAATGACTGAAGTGTCATTTTTAAAATCAAATGACATAGAACTACAAAGCTATCACGGAATATTGAATATAAATTAAAGAAGATACACTGATGTGAAGCTTTGGAAACAAAAGATAAACGAGATGTGACTTTTCGGCCTTCAAACGCTAGTGTTCAAAGTGATGTTTTGCGAATGTCACACCCACGTTCTAGATGCGGTTTTAGTGACGGAAGGAGAAAAAAGTACTTATGGTTTTCCCAAGCTTTCGTTTGGTTCTTGGCCTTGACCTCTATTGCTTTAAGGCCGTCTGTATATGTGGGTTGTTTTATAAATTTTGCATATAAAGATAGGAAAAAGTAGTAGATAACTCTCCAAGAAAATAAATTATTGGTATTCATTGTAACTTATTCTGGAAGCACTTATTTCACTTGCTTGGTAGATTCAAAATGAAGTTTTTGGAGGCGTTGACTGCATCTTTCGGAGATTAGAACTACTTATTCCATTTAATTAATTTTTTGGAAAAGGGAGAAGCTTGTTAGAATGGTTCAACAGGCCGATGTTTTCTTGCAACTCAATTGTTTTTCTGTATGGGAAATAGCATTGTCTTGGTGGATAATCGATGGGAGTTGGTTTCTTATTGGCGTTAATATTTCAGGTATCAAAAAGCATAAGAAATTTGGTCAAATACTTCTCGTAGTGGTACTTGAAGATTGTGACTGCTAGCACGCAAAGGGAGTAGGCTCCCAATGCGTCTCTGCAGGGTCTCTGCTTCCTTTAGGTGCGTGTAATTTCTTCAATAACAAAGATAATGACGTGAATAAAAAACCAAAATGGTACTGACATCCTCAATTGTCTGCTTTCTACAGTGTATTTCAAATTTCTTATCAAACAAATCTTTATCATTTATGCATCCCGTATATTTTCAAATTTATCTTAACAAGCACAGCATTGCTACAGAACCTGAACCTAAAGTTAATGAGGAATAAGAGCAGCCTAACCAAAAACGTTGGAAAAAAAAATAAATGGGCGTGTAGGAAATATTTTCTTAAGACAAAACCTAGACATCGATTTTACGACCCCCAACGTACAACCTCGGACTATAAAGCTTCCACCGAAACCATGAGTGATAGCGTGATGGAAACCTCAGATGAAATTTGTGATATTAATATAAAAAAGGAAAAGGTTTGTATTTTGTTTTTGTAGGCTGGAAACATGAAGCTATTTATTATTCACCACACTTCTATTTTGGATGAAGATAAGTAAGCGCTGCTACCATCGCAATATTATGGTGAAATAATAGTATATTATGATATAAGGATAATAAGTGATACTTTATATGCTAGGTGTGGAAATTTTGTCTGACGAACTTACGCCCGGTTCCACAATGTCAAGTTATCCTGAGGTTAACAAATAACCCTTGGTTACCTCAAAACAAGTGTTTCACATTGTTCAGTGAAGGGTTCAAGTTATGGTTAACTCTCAGAATATTTAACCACCAGAAAATCTAGTGGTAATAATAATAACCTGGAGATTCTAGCCTAACAATTAAAGCTATTGCTGTATCTGTCACGTATCTGTCACAAAACGTGGTATCTGTTAGCATATTTTTTTGAGTGGAAAATGAACGATTATGAGGTAAATGCATATAGTAGTGATGAGGAACCAAGAAGACCAAAAATGATAAGGCCTAGATCCGATTATTTTGAGGAATTCGACAATTACGATTTTTTCTGTAGATTTAGTTTGTCCAAGAGAACTGTAGAAAGGCTCTCAGAAGAAATCTTCCAGGTCACCGCATTGGTTTCTTTAGATTCTATTATGTTCTTATATTTACTCACTAAAGAAACCAATAGATGCTCCTCTTCTTTAGAAAAGTTGGAACATCTCTTACTTATTTGTGTTTCCATAATTAAATTTGAAACACTATTTTATTCAAAAATTTGTCGTCACTTAGACATAAAATAAACATAACCACACAACTTTTTTGTTTCAATTGACATGAAACATGAAAATCAGTGTTGGATTTCATACCAACGCAACAAAAATTAATGAACAGTCATGGTTACCTGACCTGCAGATGAATAATGATTGTGAAACATGTCCCTGGTTAAAGTGAGGGTTAAAGTTTCGGTCAAGGTTACTTGACCCTAGGAGTTAACCACCGATTGTGAAACTGGCTGTTAGTGAGTCAAAGAATCCATGCGAGGCACATAAAGTATCTTCTTATTCACCGAAAATCATTTAGTATTTTTTCTCCAAACGTGGATAGTTTTATTCGAGATAAAACAATAAAGGAAACGAATTTGTTCATAAAGATAGCAAGATTGTGTTTTCCAATTTATTTCCATTTTTGGCATTGTTATCATGGATACGCTCTTGTTTTGCATCTAACAAAACAAATATTTCAAATAATGTGTTTATACGCTTAGGGCTACGTTCATAAACTTACTCCACTGAGTAGAGAAGAGTATGATCACGTGATTAGAATGGTATGTTTGTTGGTTACTCGGAGTAACCGTTTAGAGGCTATACCGGCCGGAGGTAAATCAAATGTCATTGTGTTGTGTATATGAATTTGGGGTTATATTTTTCATTTCGAAAATAGAAATTAATTAACCATGGACATTGATTAAACCATGGATGAGTTGAATATTAATAATATCAATATCATAACACAGTGTTGGGAACTCATGTTGAATAATGATTAATGATTAATAAATTTCAAAGTATTATATTACAGCATAGGTGGGTATAATACCTACTCTTATTTTTAAGAATAATGGTATCCTTTCCAATTGATAGCACAGAGTAGTCCATTATTGATATGCAATGCAATCAACTGTAACCATATATCTATTAATAGATATATGACTGTATCAAAATCAAATAATATCAATTTATCAATAAAAATAACCAGCAGTAATATGAACAGAGCTACTGTATAAGCCAAACTGTCATAACTGTCAGAGTATATAATACTCCATTAAAAAGCGGAGTATGCAGAGTTTACTCCGGGTAGGTTTCTGAACGTTTATAGAAGCATACTCCATACTGGTAGAGTAAATTTATGAACGCTCCGGAGTAAACTATCCTTACTCCGAGTAAGTTTATGAACGTAGCCTAGGAGTATAAGTACCTATACTCCTAGTCATATAAATGACACTTAATGTCCTTGAGAAATGTCACATAGGTTATCACTTCTATTTATAAGAAGTTCGAAGAAAAAATAAGTTTGTCACAGATTTCCAAATGATTATCATAATAATTGGAAGATGAAGACTTTTCCCGTTTTTCCGGAAAGTTGATCAATAGCTTTGATTTGGCTCAGTAAACTGAATTTGCGAACTAAGATGAAATTTTGCAGAAGAGGATATGCCATGTCCATTTTAATCAAGTGAAGGAAAATCCGGACGGAAAAAGTAGGTGCTTTGATTTTTTTATAAATGTCCCAGTTATTTTATTTATTATTTCAGACCAACAAATATACGCGATAAAACAATACACAATTTTCTTTGAATATGAGAGAGATTGAAGCACATAAAATAATTTCAGTTTTATTAATATCACAAAACTATTTGAGGTGTGTCTTTACAGGACCAATGATATATTTAGTTTATATGTTGCTTTCCTTTATTTGGGCTTCAAGCACTTGTGCGTGACGCCTTAGTCGTCACGACTTTTAAGCAAAACGAACACGATTTTTTAGGATCCTCAAAACCACTTGTCATGTGCCAATGCCAATGAATTTCTTGTGTTGTTAGAAGAACACTTATAATGTTTCTGAAAATATAATTTTGCATATTTAGATATTTTTAGTAAGGTTTAAATCGTAATCGGCACAATCTTAACCTTTAAATAAACGTCAAACCGATGAAACGTCAAATATTTAATATCCGTGGCCTGAAGCACATACTTTTCGTTATGTGCTCAAGGGGCAAGGGGAAGGTAAGACTAGGTGTCACGCCCGGTAATAAACGAACAAAATTCAGTCACTACGAGCTGCTACCAGCAGCCAAAAGTGAATAATCGAAAACACCTATAATTGGAACAAGGCAACATTGACATTGTTGACAGTTGGTTGAATAGTTAAATCGCTGTACACTAATTAAAGTTTCTGATTTCCTAGTTCTCTACCTCATACCTACTTTCAACAAGTGCAGCTGGTCGCGAACAATCGATCCACCGCAGTATGGATGTGTGTAAAACTATCAATGATTGTGAGTAGATTTTCAATCAATTATTATAGTCAAAAGCGCTCTTATCGTGCGGGTTCAGAGGTCACTAACCATATGTATCAAATCAGAAGACACAGAGGTTACCAAAATGTGATATTACAAATATACACGGAGAAAATAATGATGTTTCCTGCACACTGGTTGACAAATTTTCACTTTTTCATTTTTTTTTTTGGAATAATCTATCAGATTAATAACCTTTTTTTTTGCTTGAGGATGCACTTTGAATTGTGACATAACTGACATTTAAATAAAAACTCTGCTGGTGAAAGACTTCTTAGAAGTCTGTCTTATTCAACTTACGGATTTTACTTGGAAGTTACGATTAAAGGCAATAAAAGAAAACAAAAACGGTGAGTGTGTCTTTGTTGAATCGTATGACCCGCATGATAAGAATATAAGACTATACTACCTTTGTTCCATAGAGTTTTCTTTCAAACTTATATTGTCACTCATTTTTTATTAGTTATAAGATATTTTCTAAAAATATAAGTATAAATATATAGTACGTTGAAACGAAAACGGCTAAATTATTTTGTAAAAAATAAACTTTGGTGATGGCTCAATCATTGTGAGAAAAATATAGGTTAGAGCCCCGTCTAGAGAGGCCGTCTGTCTGAACGACCATAATGGCCAATAAACTCGACCCAAATCGTAGTAAACTCCTAGATAACTAGCCAGAGACGTACTATGGATACCCAACATCTTTTTCACGAAAACAAATGTGATTTTTTTCTTACATTCAATATACAGTTTTATCTACGATCACCTTTGAAATTAGGCATTTACGAACCAAACAAAATGTGTGAAATCATACATTATACATACGTTAAAAAGCGTGCGTAAATGAACAATGCTTTTTATATGGGACTTTCATTACAACACCCAAAAGCGTGCGTAAATGACCAATGCTTTTTAAATGGGGTTTTCATTTTAACACTCTTTTTCAGCCACGTGATTATCTAGTTGCCTTGAATTCAGTCGTTTGTTGTATGAACTTTTGTACTGACAATAAATTGGACAGAGCTGTCAGACATAGTGAAAAATGTTTGTTACTTTAAAAAAAGACAAATTACTCAATGTTATAATTAGTAATTTGAATAACTGTTCTCATTTTACTGTGAATATGAATTTAAATAATTAGAATTCGTTGTGTATATATTTGTTTATAGGAAATTCATTTTTATGTTTTTTTAACCCATTCAGAGCACATTTTTTTATTTTTTCTTCATGAGCTCGTAGATAAACTTTTGTATGACACTTGTGCGTGAAGTACTTTTGCGCACTCGTTGCGACTCGCTACACTCGTTCCTTGCATTTTCGCAACTCGTGCGCAAAAGTATAACTTCACGCACTTGTATCATAAATAACTGTTTTCTACTAGCGTGCGGAAATAGTTATTTGTATACTAAGGCCGCAAAATGCTTTTTCGCGTTCCGAGAGAGAGATTATCGCCGAGGCCGCTCCGGCCGAGGCAAGATAATCTCGAGGTCGCGACAACATTTCGCGGCCATAGTATACACAATATTTTTCGTGCAACCGTGAAAATTACATAATTTCAATAAACATTATGTCTCTTTAGAAAAGACAGCGTTTCAACGCGAATAGAGAAAATTACACCTCAATATCACAATGTTTCTATGGAGATGAAATTTGATACCCGAAAAATCTAAACGGAAATATGAAAAATGTTACAGCAACTTCAAAGATTGGTGTGTCAACCAAAATGTCAAGACGGTGTCAGAAAACATATTATTAGGATATTTGATGCAGCGATCAAAAGTTGTGAAGAGTTCAACTTTATGGAGCATTTATTCTATGTTAAAGACTATGCTTAACGTACGAGATGGAATTGACGTAAAGAAGTTTTTAAAATTGGTACCATTCCTCAAGAAAAAGTCAGTTGGTTATCGAGTAAAGAAATCAAAAGTTTTTACGCATGAGGTATATAAATATGGAAAAAAAGTGAAGTATGATGTTTTATTCATAATAATTATTATTATAGATAGTTTTGATAATGGGAATATCAGGAGCATTGCGACGAGATGAATTAGTGAGATTGACCCTCGAAGATATTCAGGAAGACAAAACTGTATTGATAGTAACTGTTCCTGATACTAAAACTCATCAAAAGCGTGTTTTTACCATTACTAATCAAGATATATAAGAATTTACTATAAATATGTAACTCTTCGACCAAAACATACTGCTATTCGTCGCCTATTTCTGAGATATGAAAATGGAAAGTGCTCGGCACAGGTTGTTGGAGTGCATACGATTGGAAAAATACCTAATATGATTGCAAAATATCTCGGCTTACCAAATAGTGAGGCATACACAGGCCACAGTTTCAGAAGAAGTTCCGCCACGCTGCTTGCCAATACAGGTGCTGATATATCAGTTCTTAAACGCCACGGTGGATGGAAGTCCACTACTGTAACGGAAGGATATGTCGAGGATTCCATCCATAATAAGAACAAAATTTCCGATGCAATTTCTGGCACTGTAGCATCTAGTTCAAATGTCCAAAGAAAATAATACGTTTTTGTCTAATGTAAATAATGATTGTTCAGAAACAATAGATTTAGTTGCTTCATCTTCAGGGATGAATATCAGTAATAATATAAACAGTACAATCAATGTTAATATATATCAAAAATAAAGTATGTTTCTGTTGTGAATTTGGAAATAGTTTTTGGTTCGAAATACATTGTTATTGTCATATTTCAGAAATGTCAAATGCTGTAGTGGCGTTCAGTTTGTCGGCAGTCACTATGGGAACGGCCGTAAAAATTTTTGTCGGCCGTCACTCTGGGTAACGGCCGCAAAATATCATTTTGCGGCCTCTGTTGCGGCTGCAAAATGCTTGTTTTGCGTCCGGTTGCACGAAAAGTGAATTTGTCAAGTCTTTAGGTAGTATACTTACATTTAAATATATAAAATATATATTTGTATTATTGTAGTTTACCAAATGACTGAAAAATTAATAAAGGCCCCGCACTATTTTATAGGTAATCCTGGCTCTCGTACGATTTTGGATTTTTTCTGATATTTTGTAGTATTAATAATAACTAAGAGATCGTGATGGGTTAAAACTGTGCAGGCATTTCGGTTTGGCGGTGGTGGCGTCTTGTAGTTGCGTCTTGAGCATAGCATTTTGCATCCTAGCACTATAAACCTCGCAATAATAGCAAATGTCTTGTATGTCGGGGGCTCATGAGGAGGTCTGCCTCACTTTTTGTGCCATCAGAATCACAATTCTTCCAGAGGGTGCCTCCGCAATGGTCAATTTGTTAGGCCGGTGTTTTAACAGCAAGCGGAAGCAATGAAACCAAACAAAATCATCAACAATCACGTTAGGTAGGTGAGTTGTATCCATTCAATTCCCAAATTCCTGAAGAGTGGGCCCCAAAAGACCCTTTAACATTTTCTTGATCCTACGCACCCATCTCTAGTAGTAGATACTTCATGAAAAATCCGGTAGTTCGAATAGATACTGCGATAGATATTTGTCAAAAGAGCTATCACGCGTGACAGACGTCAGTTGGAAATTGTCAGACATTCTCTTGTTATCTTCTATGTCCCGACGCTGCGTATTTTTATTATTTATTTCCTTTGACATAAGCGGAACGACCTACTTGCATCTTGAGTTGTGTATATCCCACGTAGATCTACTTTCGATTGTCTAATCTTCAATTACCTAATACGTATGGGTATTGTGGAGTCTATAGTATTCGTTTCGACAATCACAAGCAGACAGCTGTTAATTGGAAGAAAAAGCCAATGAATAATTTTCATTTATTAAACTATCAGCTCTCCCCTCCGTATACGAATGTCCACAACCATATTCTCATCAAGAACTAGCCTACCGACAAAGCGGTTTGTATTGCAAACGAAGCAATTTTCCATTCAAGGTAGCACTCTGGTGCACACTCAGAGCCACAAATATACTTTTAGTCGCGTCATTATACGCGAAAAAAAAAACTTTTTTTTCGGGCAGCACCGATCGGAATGCGGTTTTCGGCATTCGCTTGCAAAAATTATTTGTAAGAAACTTACCTAGTTTTCATTTGTCCAAAATCAGAAATTGCATTGTTGCAGCCAAAAATGCATTCGAAAAATGCATTTTTTGAGACGCCCGTTCAGAACTGGCCCAGAATGGGTACTCGGGGGTTTTCGAGGTCGCTGATCACGATTATGATGTTCAAGTTGACACCCTGACCACCTGGGGCTCAGGAACGCCGACGAAAGTCATCTCCGTGGAACACTCCCAGAATTCGTGCGGGGAAGGAAAAACACTTGGCGCCCGGGGGTTTTTTGGGTCGCTGAATTCAAATATGGCATCGGCGAACACCCTCCCCACACCTGGTGCGCCCCAACCTGGACGTAGACGTCCTCTCCGAGAATTTTCCTGACAAGAGTGTCAAAAACAACCCAAAAATCATTGTGGGGGAGTTATATGGGCCGCTAAAGCAGAATTTGACGTCTAAAACGATCCCCCGAGCACCTGGTGCACTGCAACCAGGACCTGAAAATCTTCTCCTAGGCTTTTCCAGACACATTCGAAAAAGACGAACCGAAAATCGTTAAGGGGGGTTTTTTGGGTCTACTACTACTAGAGATGGGTGCGTGTGATCAAGAAAATGTTAAAAAGTCTTTAGGGGCCCACTCGTGAGGAGTTTGGGAGTTAGATGGATTCAACTAACCTACCTAACGTGATTGTTGATTATTTTGTTCGGTTCCATTGCTTCCGCTTGGTGTTAGAACATCGGCCAAACAAATTGCGACCATTGCGGAGGCACCCTCTGGAGAAATTGCAATTCTGATGGCACAGAAGTGTGGCAGACCTCCTCATGAGCCCCCGACATACAAGACATTTGCTATTATTGCTAGACTTATAGTGCTAGGAGGCAAAATGTTATGCTCAGGACGCAACTACAAGACGCCACCACAGCCAAACCGGAGGGCCTGCACAGTTTTAACCCATCACGATCTCTTAGTTTTCATCAAGACTACAAAATATAAAAAAAAAAACGAAAATCGTACGAGAGCCAGGATTACCTATAAAAT
>CAJUYG010002976.1:0-25098 GCA_910591675.1 Galerucella calmariensis
TGTAATATGAAATCGTCAACCATAATGAGTGCTCACATGTTATCAGATGCGGGTGGTCAAGTTTTATTTTCCACAGCAATTGTGAACGTAGAAATCAATCAGGATATATTTAAAGCTTGTGTGCTCTTGGACAGTGGCTCACAGAGTAATCCAATAACAGAAAAATTTTGTAAGGCAACTAATATCCCCGCATTAAACATACGATTTAAGGAATCGGTCCAAGTTTGTTAAACATTACACATAAAGCAATGTTAACATTAAAATCATTAGGCTCAGACTTTGAATTGAAAATAAATTTCTTAGTTATCAATAAAATAACGGAAGACCAAGAGTCACTTTCAATAAAATTCCTTCCAGGATACCGGAGGAACTGAACTTGGCAAATGTAATGTATCCAGTAAATTGACTGGCTATTGGGATCGGACGCTTTTAATCCATTATTATTGTCGGTCAACAGAGGTTGGGCGACAATACCGGTTTAACAAAACACCAAGCTTGGGTGGATTGTTGCCGGTAATATCACACATCAGTATAATAATCAATTTGTTAATTTTCACAATCACGACAATGTTTTAAATAATGAAATAAACAAATTTTGGTCCTTAAAGGAGGTGAATACTGAACGTTTTCTAGCTAAAGAAGAAAAATACTGTGAGGATAATTTCAATTGAACCGTTGGTTTCGAAATAGGAAAATTTTTCGTGAAGATCCCTTCCAAACCAAATATAGAGCAATTAGGTAATTCCAGAGAAATGGCTATTGAAAGATTTTACAGTTTGGAAAATAGACTTGCAAATAATATTAGTTCAAGAACCGACTATGTTAATTTTTTAGAAGAATCCGCAGATTTGGGGCTTTTGAAAAAAGTTGACGAGACATTAGAAGATAGAAGAGAAGGTTATTACATTTATACCTCACCATGCCGTAGTGAAATATCAGAGCCTACTACTCGGTGTGGGGTAGTTTTCAATGAGAGCTGAACTACAGATTCTGGTTTATCACTAAACAATTTACGATACCAGGACTGGATTTGAAGAATAAGATATTTGATATTTCATTTTGATTTCGTAAATATAGATATAGATATAGATAGATAGAAATAGATAGATAGATATAGATATTTCAAATATGTATCGGCAAGTTTTGATCCATCCTAGTCAGCAAAAATATCAAAAAGATACTTTGGAGGTCTGACCCTACAAAGAATGCTACGAGCTGCGAACCCTCTCATACGGAACCGCATCAGCGTCCTATTTAGCAGTTTGGTGTCTGATTCATTTATCGGAGAAGTATGTAGATACGTTTCCATTAGCTAGCTGAATAATCGCTAGAGATTTTTACATCGATAAATACACTCCAATGTTAAAATGTTATATACCTGAAAATGTTATTGTCACTTTGACATCGATAAAAAAGGTGCATCCTTTTTTATCGCGATAAAAACTCCTCTTCCTCATTATCTTGTAAGGGGACGTCACTTTTACACAATGACAATGAGTCGCAAGTTAATAAAGATAATTATTTTGTTGTTCATCCATACATTCTGTCGTTAATTTATCTTGCCAAAAAACACTCGATCTTTTCTATTATCAGATAAATTTCTCTTTAACTCAAAGTTTTTCCTATCACTAAATTTGCTCGAAAAACTGACATTAGATAAAATTAGTGATTGGCAAAACTGTTTCGTTGCAAAGAGAAATTTATCCGATAAAAAAAGCTCTTGTGTTTTTACTGTTGATTATTTTTTTCTCTTGTCAAAATCTGACATTTTGGTGGTTTTAACCAATAGCAATACATTATTCTAGCCAATCATTCGGTTTTATACTGATAATTCTGCTTCCTCATCGATAAAACCTTGTTTACATCGAAACATCAAAATTTTACTTTGAATTTGTCATTATTGACAACTAAAACTGCTTCGAAGTTTATTGAAAATTGAACACAAACCGATTGAGTGCCATCACCCAAGAGAATATTGAACATTCAGGTAATACAAAATTTTAAATTGTTGAAAAAAAATAATCTTCCCAAATACAACTCGCTCTTCAAATTTTATCACATAATTTTTTATTTTCATCACTCAAACTTGTTTATTTGAGGCAAAAACATTCAAACAAACCGAATTAGATAAAATCCCTCGTCCTAACGGACTCGTGATTTTATCAATCGGTTTGTATTCATATTTTTGCCAAATAAACAAGTTTTCGTGGAAAAGAAAACATTATCGATAAAATTTGAAGCACTTTGATAATTTTCTTAATGGCACTGACAGTGAGTCAGAAATTATACCTAAATATTCAAAAACACGTCTCGTCAATTTCATCCAGTGCAGGCTTCAAATTACGCAAATAGGAGTCGAATGATGCAGATATTTCAATGAAATTCGTTATCCACACCCATTTGGGAGCCGGTGTTCTACCAATCGGGGATGATGTCATTAACAAAACCCTCGGTATTTACTGGAACCTCAAGTCAGATTTTATTTAATATTCGGTCAATATTAAGAATATCGGAACTATGATCGGAACTGACAAACTGTCGAATCGTAATATTTTGTCGTCGATTTGTCAGAATCATGATCTTTTAGGACTAATGAATGCAGATGTTTTGTTCGCAGTATTAATTATTCAAAAATTATGGAAACTCAGAACCTCTTGGGATACAGAGGTTCCTCCTGATATCGCTTCTCAGTGGATGCAGTTTTACAATGATTTACGGATATTGAATGGTGTGAAAGTTCCTAGACATTGACCGTTACGCGTTACGTTACGCTACGTTATGTTACATTGCTTCGTTATGTGCCTTGCTTGCGTGCTTGTGCCTCCTTAGTCTCTCTCTGGTTTACGAAGCAGCGATTCATAATAATATGCTCCTGCCGGGCCGCCCGCGTGCAATGCGAGCATTCTACCACTGAACCACCGATGCTATATTGAAATTCTATGCAAAGCTGGTATTCGCAGTGCTGGTGATCTACTTGAATTTGTTCGGATAAATTTTTACTATTATTTTCATAATTTTTTTTGCGCGATTAAGGGGTCTAGCACATTTACTTTTCGAAATACAGGGTGTTGAAATATCGCACGAGGACGAAGTTCGACGTTCAAGTTCGATATGGACAATCCACACGAGTCGAGCAACATATTTTTTCTACGACCCACTTAAGAAAAAATCTAGAAAATAAAAATTTCTATAAACTGTAATATAACTTCAAATTTAAAATTTAACAATTCAATTTTATGTTTCCACATATTTGTGGTAAACGTACAGTTCTTGAATGTCCAATTTGTATAATGCTACGGTTTTCTTTTTTAAATATACGATGCTGTTATAAGTAGATGTTGCTAGTCGGACTCCCTCATGAAGGGTACCGTACCATTATCTATAATAATGATTATTCTGCTAAATATTTTAAACGTCTACCTGTTGTCGTTATTAATATCAAGCAGAATAATTATTTAAAAATAAAATTAACAATAAAAAAACATCCTCACGGGGAATCGAACCCGGGTCTACCGCGTGAGAGTCTCGTCTGATTACTACTCGGCCACCGAGGCTTTGCTAATTGTTTATCTATAACGTCAGATATATTACAAAAAAGGAACTAAAGTTCCTACCGTGACACCGCGACACCGCGACACGTTCTGCCTTTTTTGCCTACTGAAGGCTATTTTTGTAATTAACTATGTAGAAAATCCCGGATAGCTTCCTTGAAACATGACTTGAAACATGACTTGGACATGACTTGGACTTTGTGGTGCTGTTCTGTTAGCCAATTCCGTGAATAGCGTTTTAGTGGCTTCGGAAATGAAATTTGATTCGACATATTTTTGGACAGACTCCACAATCACCTTGACGTGGATAAATGCTGAACCGAGCGAATGGAAAACCTTTGTTGCTAATCGAGTGAAATTCAAAGCTAGACCTGTCAGAATAATTGGTATCATGACCTCTCCAATGCTAATCTGGCAGATATTCTGTCTCGTGGTAGTACTGCTGCCGAACTAGTGAATCTAACCTTTATTGGCATGGACCAGATTTTTTGTCAACGATAAATCGAAATGGTGCTTACGGAATAATTTAAATTCAACTGAGGTACCAGAAGAAGAAGGTATCAGTAATATATGTGTTTCAGTAAGTCAGTTTGATATAATACTAGAATTAGTTCAACGACTTTCTCCATTTTCAAAGTTATTGCGTGTTGTCGCTTACCTATTAGAAGAGAGAATACATGTGAAATTATTTCGCCTAAAAATCTTTTATTAACGGATATGATCTTGAGATGTGAACATAATCGATTATTTCATTGTGGCGTTCAAGCCTTATGCGCTGTCCGTTAACGCTTCTAGCCTTTGTCGTTTCGTAATTCTTGTAAACAAATAATTGGGTTGTGTAATAGATGCTTCAAAGTGAAACCTCAAGAAAATAATTAATCAATTGGAAACTTATCTGCTTGTCGCGTTAATGAGTTTCCACCGTTTCTCAACGGAGGTGTCGGTTATGGTGGTCCTATCTCCATCAAAGATCGTAAATATGGTTGTGCAAAAATCATCTATTATCTCCTATTCGTGGTGACACCTTTTTATTTTGACGTTATCTGTGAGCGTGATGTTGCCATTGCTAAAATTCTGGAATGGACATAGGGGTGTTTCAATACATTATTTGAAAGGTCTTTCGGATATCTACCCATTTAGTTATATCAATGTGTACAGTAATTGTTTAATCACTAACGTCATATTGTTTGAGCTGTTGGAAAAACAACTATTGAGTGTTTGATACAATATTCAAAGTTTATTAGAGAATATATCAACTCAGGCCATGCACGGTATATTCCCCATGATTTTTAAAATATTCACAATAACCACAAATATTCCATGCCGCACCATTTTGTGATGCATAATGATAAAACTACAACACATCTCAGAGTTGTCTTTGATGCTTCTCCTAAAACCACCTTAGGTTATTCATTAAATGACATATGTCCAAAAGGGCTTGTTGTTCAGCCAGAACTATTTGATATTTTGTGTTGTTCCAGAGTTCTCTCTTTTTGCAGTTGCTGCAGACATCAGAAATTTGTACCGGCAAATTTTAATCAATACTGATCACATTTATTTACAAAATATCTCTCTAGACCAGTGCAAAAGCCTTCAAAAATGGTAAAAAGTGGAAAAAAATAATAGTAGGATGAAACCCATTGAAAAAGGAGAGAATATGATAAAATTGAAAAGAAAAATGAATTACGGGCGATCCGAGTTCGAGAAGTGGGAGGGGTGAGCTTTTAAGGGTAGAAAATAGTTTATCTCGATTTTTGGCAGAACTACAAGTCCTATGGAAAAAAGTTGGATGGCAAAGTTGTGGGTACTAAAAAGATCTACAATTTTTGTACTCACAATTTTTCACATAACCTCAAAATTTATGTGAGAAATGTAAATAACCAAGTTTTTGGTTTTTTATTTTCATCTTTTCAAAAAAAAAGTTTTTACGAAATTTAGTGGAAACTTACCCTACTATGTCCCAAATACACTGTGATTTATTTGATTTGAAATATTAATTTCTTTACCTCATAATGACTTAATATCAAAAAAGCACTCTAATCTTCAATCGAGAATTCTCGCGTTGAAATATCAGCTCTTTTCAAAAATTCGGTAGGCTTTTTGTTCCTTAAAATCTCTACTTTCCGATGGTGTGAAAAAAATACATCACAATGGTATATGTTCTCAGAAAATGAAAAAAATGTAAAAAACTCGAAAATTCGACTCGATATAAAATCTACCAAAATAGTTATTTATGTAACTAGTGTGTAAAGTAGCCTTTTTTCGACGAATGTGAATATTGATAATCACATGTGTCGAAAAAAAGGTCTTTACACACGAATTGCATACAATATTTTTTCTACTAGCGAATATTTAATTAAAATACAAAAGTTTAATAGTAATTTTCTTTACGCACTAGTGCGTAAAGAAACATACTTTACGCACTAGTGCGTAAAGTAAGTTAAATTGGCGGTTAAATTTGCGGCTTTGACAGCAGTCGAAGCCAAGGACCTCCCTAGACGACCCAGGGTCATCGTATTTATCCCTGGACCAGCAGATCAGGAGGAAAAAGTGCGAGGACGCTTGGGGAAGCAAAATGCCAACCTGAGGGTGAACGGCTGGCTCCTCCTGAGTCGAAAGGTGGAAGAAAAAGGCCAAATCCTGGCCTACTCCATTGACGAGGTCTCCCATGGGGCCTTGGCAGCTAACCAGTTCAGAGCTTACTACAAGCTCAACATGGTTACTTTCAGGGTCCTGGGGGGGGCTCACCGAGTGGGGAAATTCAGGGTACTTCAGGGGAACCTCCATCACAGTAAAGGGGCCTCGGCGGAACTTACTGTGATAAGAGGGAAGTATGAAGTGGCCCTTCTTCAAGAACCCTGGATTAACAGAGGTAAGATTATGGGACTGAATGGCATTGGTGAGTTGATTTATGACAGAACCTCTGACCATCCAAGAACATGCATTATTGTTAAGAAAGGTATAAAAGCCCTTTCACTAACTAAATTTTGTTGTAGGGACTTAGCGGCGGTCCTCATCACACTGGGGCAAGGAAATGGGACTAGAGAAGCAATTCTCGCATCGGCCTATCTTCCTTACGATGACCCCAGACAACCACCAACCAGGGAAGTCGAAGAACTGGTCAAGTACTCCAGAAAGAAGGGTGTGCAGCTGATCATTGCATGCGATGCCAACTCACACAATCTTAACTGGGGAAGCACCAACACCAACGAAAGAGGTGAGTCATTACTAGAATTTATTACGGCTAACAATTTGAACGTATTAAATGAAGGAAATAAACCAACTTTCGCTAACTCAAACAGAAAGGAGGTTATCGATATCACGATTGGCACTCATTACATAAGTAGCTTCGTGAGTAATTGGCATGTGTCCGAGGAAGAAAGCTTTTCTGACCACAGACACATATACTTTCAAATTTCGGGAACCGAACCGAAAATAGAATACTATCGTAACCCGCGAAAAACGAACTGGGAAGCATATAATGCAGAACTAGTTAACAGTTTAGACCGAACGATGGTAAAAATTAAGAACACAACAGACCTAGAGATAGCAGCAGACCTAACACAGGAAGCAATTATCTCAGCGTTTGAAAACAACTGCCCAACGGTAAGGAAGAAATCCAACAGGAATGTGCCCTGGTGGACAAATGAACTTGCCGAAAAACGGAGACAGTTAAGGAAGAAATTTAATAGAACTAAAGAAAATTCAGAAGAATGGGCTATTAACAGCTTCAAACCATATAAATCACCGGGAACAGACGGGATTTATCCTATCCTACTCCAAAAAGGAGGAAATACACTGCACAACAGGGTAAGTGAACTGCTCAGAGCCAGCCTAGCTCTGGGGCATATTCCAAGAACCTGGCAACGCATCAGAGCTACATTTATACCAAAACCTGGAAAATCTGGACAGGACACGGCTAAAGCTCTGAGACCAATCAGTCTAATGTCATTTTTGCTAAAGACTCTTGAGAAACTTCTCGACAGACATATTAGAGATGGTATAATGGCTACAAGACCAATACACCGAGATCAATATGCATACAGAGAGGGAAAATCAACCGAAACAGCATTACATCAACTCATAAAAAGGGCTGAATACGTGCTGGAAAACAAAGAGGTGCTGCTGGCAGCCTTTCTTGATATAGAAGGAGCTTTTGACAACACCTCCTATGAATCTATAGCTAAGGCGACGAGGAATTTAGGGATCGATGCCACGAGCTGCAGGTGGATAGACTGCATGCTCAGAAGCAGGCTCATAGAATCAACTCTGATGGGGGAAACAATGGCCGTATGTGCAACCAGGGGCTGTCCGCAGGGGGGAGTACTATCCCCGCTGCTGTGGAACCTGGTCATGGACGGGCTCATCAGAACCCTACACAGAGGAGGATTCAACACCATAGGATATGCAGACGACCTGGTAATTCTATCCCAAGGTAAATACAACAGTACAACCAGAGACAGACTCCAGATGGCTTTAAATGTAGTAACAGGCTGGACTGTAAAAGAAGGGCTACGTATTAGCCCTTCGAAAACACAGATAATTGCGTTCACCAGAAGAAGGAAAAGGGAAGGACTTGGCCCTCTGACGCTTCAAGGTGAACCAATACGACTGTCGGATGAAGTAAAATATCTTGGGGTTATCCTAGACCCAGGCTTAACTTGGAACCGACACCTCCAGCACGTGATCAAGAAAGCGGAGGTGACCTTCATGGTTGCCAGACGTACTTACGGCACTAAATGGGGACTAAGACCCAGCATGGTACACTGGCTATACAAAATGGTTGTCATTCCCAGGATAACATATGCATCTTTGGTATGGTGGCCAAAGACCAGACAATCCTCTGCTATGCTAAAACTAAGTAAGGTGCAAAGACTTGCATGCACTGGCATTACAGGGGCAATGAGGACCACTCCTACAGCGGCGCTGGAAACAATGCTAGACCTTCCTCCACTACATTATGTCATAATGTGTGAAGCAAGGGCAGCACTAACCCGACTGGAAAAAGCACTAGACCATGATGTGGCACATGGGAGAGGACACACAGAGATAAGGCAGGTGGGTGATGACATTTTCAAAATGCCAACAGACCAAATGACTACCAAATATATCTTTCGCAAGAACTTCGAGATTGTCATCAAAGATCGAAAGGAGCTTGAGGAAGAGAACGCACCACCACTTAGTAGAGCGAATGAACTAATCTGGTATACAGACGGATCTAAAAATGAACTCGGCACCGGAGCGGGCATATACAGCAAGACGAGCAAATATGAAGGAATCGTCTCGCTAGGAAAATACGCCTCTGTATTCCAAGCAGAGGTTTATGCAATACTTGCGTGTGCAAGGGCTAACAGTATGAGAGCCTACAACAGGCAGATCAGGATCTACAGCGACAGCCAAGCCGCCCTTAAAGCACTTCAGAGCTATAGGGTGACATCTCGGCTAGTATGGGAATGCTGCGAAGAACTTAGAAACTGGCGACTCGGAACAGTGTAACACTGGAGTGGGTACCAGGTCATAAAGGAATCGCAGGCAATGAAAAAGCTGACGAACTCGCAAGAGTAGGATCGTCAACTCTGATGAACGGACCCGAACCTGCTGTGGGCATCCCCAGATGCTTAACCAGGTCATGGTTAAAAGGGTGGTTGAAAGAACAACACAAGAAATACTGGAAGAATACGACTGGGCAAATACATGGGAAGAAATTCATAAAAGAACCATCAGAAAAAGTAGCGAAAGAACTGCTCTCAATGAGCAGGAACAAACTGCGCACCACTACGGGGCTACTTACGGGACACTTTCCCACAAAGGAGCACCTAAACAAAATAGGGCTGTACAACGGAGTCCTCACATGCAGAAGATGCAAAAAGGATACCGAAACAGCTCTGCATATACTATGCAACTGTGAGTCGCTGGACCACAGAAGGCAGAAACTTTATGGTAGAACCCAAATGACTCCAGAAGACTTCTACAATCAACCAGCTAAGAACCTGTATAAGCTAATAAGCCCAGGAGGCTGAGGTGGTACCGGCGAAAGGACGGCTCCGAAGGGAGAAAAAAAAAAAGTTAAATTTTTCTTTATAATTATCTTGAACGCTATTAATAATTTCTAATAAGATATATCATAGTTTTCTAAAAATATTCAATTCTTAAATATAAAATACAATTGCTTACCCTAGGTATAGTCGGAAGATCTCAATTTAAATTTTAAATGTCAGATTCAATTCACAAAGAAATGTCAGTCACTCACCGCCAACTTATGCCTATATATTTACCGTATTATTTCCAGTACTCAATAATTATTTAACAATAATTATTAGGTTACTTTACCGAATTCTATAGGTATCTATCTCCAATTTATGAAAAAAACTTAGATTTAATATCCGTTTATTATACCTATATTTTTATAAGACTAGATATCTATAACTACTTACATATTGGAATTTTTTCTTTACGCACTAGTGCGTAAAATGAAGTTTCACGCTCTCGAAAATGTGTCTAAAGTACGTACTTTACACACGGTAGTAGAAAAAGAATCATAAGAACTAGCAAAGTCAAACAAATTGCTAGCTCATCACAAAAATAGTTGATTATGAATACAGTAAAATAAAACAATAAATGCTTACAAAACTAGCCTAAATTCCAATAAGGTAATATACCTTTTCAAATGTACAGGGTGGTGATATATTTATAGGATGCATCCTTTCACTACCTCACTACGTAACAAGAATAACAATAACTACTTTCAAATACATGAAAATATAGTAGTTCTGCTCCTGAAAACGTTGGTGTTTCCAGATTTTGAAAATTCAAAATGGCGGCCCTACTAAATTTCAATATATACTTTTTTCAAGACCGACCAGAAAATTACACATTCTGGACAATTTTTTGTCCAAAAAATAACGTTTTGCCGATCAAGACCGGATAATGGACTTGAGGGACCGGCAATAGTAGTTTTCCTACGATCATGTGACATATCGCATTGTCCAGTTCTATGGAAAGTGACCTTTATTCATACGCGTACGGAAAAAAAACTTATCCGTACGTGTACGGATGAAAAATCTGTCAAATTGAGAATGTTGAAATGCTAGTCTAGTTAGCCCGCTAATTCATGTATATGTCAAATGCTTATTTGCATATAATTTAATTTTTAATTAGATTTACCTATGTAATATCTAAATTTGAAGCGATCTATTTGAAAAGTAAAATTTTTGTCATTTTCTTGAAAAAAATATAGGACGCGGGCGGGGATCGAGCCCGCGTACTCTTCGTCCTAATTCCGATGTTTTACCTACCAATCCAAACCATCTGCTATAATAGTCGGAAAATGTAATTATCTTGAACGGAATTATGAAAAGTATGATGAACAATAATAATTTCACTTTCAATTTCTATAATAGGCATGATGACTGATTTTGAAAAACTGCTCCACGATGTTCTCACGTATATACTTTATCTACTTTAAAAAACATATTTCAAATTATACGCCAAAACGCTAGAATAGTAATGGCGTCTGTCTATGACATCATTAATTCGTAAATACCATTTATAGGTGTTCTGTGTCGATAGGTTATCTATGATCTGTGTCCTGTGGTAAAGTCGTCAAAGTCAAACCATAGACAGATTATATTTCTCTATGAGTCAAACTCCAAACACTTGACACATGAACCAAGCAAAGCCAGCAAACAACAAAGTAAATTCAAAACAAATGCTCGGATCATGGATAATTGCGAAAGTACGACGTCACTCTCTTCAGATTGGTGTTTGAGATAAGATGGCGGATGGTTAAATTTAGTGCTTATATTTCTACTAAAATAAATGTAATCACACATGTATAATAAAAATAAGTGTTTTCTTCAGAATCTCTGTATCTTATATATAATTATATCAAATCAATATTTTAGTGATTCTTAGTGACTGTCATCATGTCTATTATCCAACCAATTAATAATTGTAATAACCTACCTATAACTACTCGAATTTTTGTTACTGATAATAGTTATTGTTAATATTGAAATCAATAATGTTTACTTTAACTGTAACATTTTGTGTATTAATAAGTCAGATGTTGATTACACATTATTTGGTAAAATTATCACGTGATCGTAGGAAAAATACTGTACATCACTCGGCTCATGCCTCGTGCTACAATATTTCCCACTCGTGTGAAACATGTCACTTTCCGCACACGTTATGTACACTATTACCTAACTAATGCGCTTGATATTGCAGATGGCCGAACGACGCTTTAGCGGAGTTCGGCCGCCAATCGAGTGCGTAAAATTCACTTTACGCACTTGTTAGATACACTAGTTTTTCTACTAGCATGCGGAAAATAACCCAAAAGTATAGAAACATTTATTGTTAAATACATATCAACAAATTCATTATTATTCTTTGACATTCATTTGATGTGGCGTATACCAGGGCCATTAGGAAATTATTAAAAAATACGTTTTTTTTATTAAAAAGGCAGAATTATAATAAATTCATTAATTTTTCACTCATTTGGGAAACTACAATCATACAGATATATATTTTAAATGTGTCGATATACAACCCAAAAACTTTACTTTCGGCATTTACTTTACGCACTAGAAAAAGTGTACTTGTGTACAAGTGTTCGTTGATTTTTAATTTGCCGTTGATGTCAAACTCATTTTGCGAGTGCGCAAATTTAACAATAAGATGAATTCAGACTTTGAATTAAGTGACACGGAAAATGAGATTCCAGAAGACATTTTGGAAGCAGCGAGGAAAGCGACTCACGATATATTGTTGAAAAATGTAAATGAAGAAGTTTGAAAAGAATATATTGTACGAAACACAACCGGAAATTAGTGTTTTTCAGGTCTCTCTAAGCTTCCATTACCTGCCTACGGCTCGCCCAGGAATCTGCTTGTCTAGATCTGAAAGACACTACTTTGCGAAGTCAGTATTCCGCGTTCTCAGCAGAGTCCGCGAAATTCAATTTCGCGTCCGTTACCCATAGCAACGGCTGCGAAACCAAACGTCACTTCCAAATTTGACATTTCTAAAATACTACAAAGACAGGGACTATTTATAATTATTATTTTATTGAGTTTACAACGCTTTTGAGTTCGCTATCAGAATCAGACATTTTGCGTTTTGTCAAGAACTGTCCAAATATTCTGTATATATTGAAACATATCATTTCCATAGCACACAGTGACATTGTTAAATAAATTGAACAGCAGCTGTTGATTTTAAAGCAATAATATGATATCTTCATTCACAATTATCTAGTTTAATAATTGTAACGATTGCACAAAAGATAGTGTGTATGCCATGGCCGCGAAACTTTTTAACGACCTCAAGATTATCTTGCCGCGGCCGCAAGCGGCCTTGGCGATAACTATTCTTTCGGTACGTTAAATAGGTATTTATACAAATAACTATTGAAACTTTTTCACATTATTTTTTACTGAGAAAATAGTACTTATATTAAAGTATAAGTGGATATTAAGGTCTTCAAAACACGCGTGATTTTTCGAGCACGACGGCGAAGCCGGAGTGCTCGAAATAGAGCAAGTGTTTTAAAGACCAGTTATCCACGAATACTTTACGCTAATTTGACATTGTTAAATATTGTTCAAATAAAAGTTTTGACGTTACAAACTACTCCTGTCAGATCAATAATAAAAAAATTGTCATTTAGACATGATTTAGTTTAGACCATAGATTTAGACTTCGTTTCTCGAGTTGTTGATGTTGCCACGGTAACTTTAAAACACGCGCGTGCTAAAAAGTTCGATTTAAACACGCTGAGGCGTGCTTTAAATAGGTAAAATGGGTCACCAATAAAAAAATATTTTTCTCTCCGTTTTTCTTGAATTTGACGTCGAAAAATATGATTCATGGATTCCTTTTTTCCTGAAAATGTGTGTCTCCAAAAATCACGTATTTTGAAAAAAAAATTCAGATTCGATCATTAGAAGCGGAGAAAACAGTGCTCAAAGTTCAATAGCCACTGAGACAAAAATATTGAAAATTTTCCGTTTCTGATCGACTCGTTGAATTGTTCAATGGAAACTCCGAATACTTTTATTTTTTTATTTACGTACTGTCAATAAATGAATGAGAATTCAACAGTTGACTAAAAGTAAAGTGTGAACCGAAGAAGGCAGTAGCAGCAGGGTGTGTGTATTAAATGACGTGCGCGGCTGGACGGACATTTTTTTTTCACAGACAAACGTAAGAAATAATAAAAAAAATGTTTCCAATGTTTGCAGTAAACCGCGTATCGTTAGCGCTAATGTTCATGAAATGAGACAAGATTGAAAAATATATAGGGTGATTCATTAGTGCGATAAAGTCCAATATCTTGTGAGTAGTTGAAGATATTAGAATGAAATTTTGCCTGATTGTAGCCAGCCTAGAGGCTCATATTTTAAAATTAGTCGCAATTGTACATCGTGCTCCATAACGCCGTGCCAGATCAAAGTTATATTTTTTTAAATGGGACACCCTGTATTTTACTTCAAATTTGAATTCTGCTTGACTTCGTTATTACAATGATATAATATTGTAATGGGTCATACAGTTTATTTAAAAAGTTCTGACCACTTGTTCCTGTAAATCGTAATGACTTCAACGCCCTGTATACTTTAAACTGCACAATTTAAAATTAATCTTTCATAGCCATACGTCTGTGATAGTCATCTAGTACTACAATTCAATCGAATTGATTCGACATCTTTGATACCGTATACAGGGCGAGCCCAAACTCGAATACATTGGTTTCACGATTTTTTTAAATGGACCACCCTGTATTTTATATCGGAAATTAAAGTTACTTTACTATACTTCAAAATTTATCAAGTATTCCCTATACCCAAACTGAATAATTTTTATGATATTTCTATTTTATGGTTAAAGAAAGCCAACAATAATAAATTTACTCATACTTATTTATTAACAAATATACTGAAATTTAAAAAAAAATCAACAACAAAGTTATAAAACCTCTACACCCTCTACATTTATACAGGCTTGGAGATGGTCTTGAAAAGATCGACTTAACATTTCTAAGCATTTGCACAGTAACATTTTGAAACGCTGCCTTATTCTAGTTTTCATATCGACTGGTGTAGTAACAGGTAATTGGTACACCTGTTTTTCAATAAAACCCCAAAGGAAGAAATCTGCTTTATTTAACTCTGGTGATCTTGGTGCCCAAAGAACTGGTCCTGCTCCCAATCCACCTTTCAGGAAACATATCATTCAATTGTCCCTGAATTAGCGCGTTATGGTGAGCAGGAGCTCCATCATGAAGATACCACATTTGTTGACGTGTACGGAGGTGAATGTTTTCGAGTAGAACTGGTGAATAATTTTCCAGGAAATCTAAATAAACATCTTCATTTACCGTTTCTTTGAAGAAATAAGGTCCTATCACATAGTTACCGATTATATACCACTCCATACATTTATAGACCACCTAATCTGACTGTGGGTGACGATATGATAAGGATTTGATGTGGATTAGTAATGAAAATTTTGTTTGTTCACACTTCCATTTTTATGGAACGTAGCCTCGTCACCAAATAACACGGAGTCGAAAAAATGTCTTTGCACTTGTGTTTTTTGAAGTACCCATTCACAAAATTGTACCCTCCTCTCAAAATCATTACCTCTTAACTCCTGCTTTAATTGAATATGATAAGAATGCATATGATTTGTTGACAAAATTCTTTGCACAGAGCTGTAACTTATTCCTTGTTCTCTTGAGATTGTACGAAGGCTCGTATGGGTATTATCAGTAACTGCTAGTAAAACATTCATTGTAGCTTCTTCTGTAATGACAGTTTTAGTTTTTTCTTCCTTCTCATACATCACCGATCCAGTGCGATTGAATCTTTCTAATAACCTTTCAAAAGCAATTTTATTCGGTTGTCGGCATTCTGGATAACGTTTTTTTGTACTCTCGCCTGAAATCCACAACATATCTATCAAGATTTCACGGGAGAAATAATTCATTTTACTTAAAAACGCTATGACAAATGTCATAAATGTAACAAACGAATTAGCACAACGTAAATGTTTGTTGATATTTCAGAGCCTACGCACTACCAACCTAATTACTAAGAACGCTAATTTAACTATTTAGAAGAGCTACCTAAGAAACCTGATCCTTTTGCATGTGTGGTGGTACTGTTATCGACCTTTTAAAACCTTTTCTAAGTCAACACACTTTCCTAACATGTTAATTGTTGTGAATTAATTTTATTATCTGCTTTTTATCGATTTTTTCATTCGAAATAAAATTTTTAATAACAAAATAGAAATATCACAACAACTATTCAGTTTGGGTAAAGGGAATACTCAATAAATTTTGAAATGTAGTGAAGTGTAACTTCCATTTACCGATATAAAATACTGGGTAATCAATTTTAAAAAATTGTGAGACCAATGTATTCGAGCTTGGGCTCGTCCTGTATACGGTTTCCTAGATATCGAATCAATTCGATTGAATGGTAGTACTAGACGACCATCACAGACGTATGGCTATAAAAAATTGATTTTAAATTGTGCAGTTTAAAGTATACAGGGCGCTGAAGTCATTACGATTTACAGGAACAAGTGGTCAGAACTTTTTAAATGAACTGTATAACCCATTGCAATATAATATAATAGCGAAGTCAAGCAGAATTCAAATTTGAAGTAAAATACAGGGAGTCTCAAAAAAATATAACTTTTATTTGGCACGGCGTTCTGGTACACGCTGTACAATTACGACTAAAATATGAGCCTCTAGACTGGCTACAATCAGTCAAAATTTCATTCCAATATCTTCAACTTCAACTTCAAGATATTGGACTTTATCGCACTAATGAATCACCCTGTATATATAATATTGAAACTTTGTAGGGTCGCCATTTCGAATTTTCAAAATCTGAAAACATCAAGGTTTTCAGGTGCCAGACTACCGTATTTTAATATATTATGAATTTGTTATTGTTATTCTAATCATGTTTGTCGATTAAAAAACCATTTTGCAAAAATTATCTCAATTTTTCAAAAATTGAGGATTGAGAAACATTTTTTTTTTGAATTACGTCATTCTATAGGGTATAACAACAATTTTGATGCCCACAATTTTATTGTACAATCAAATCTAAAGAAGTTATGGACGAAAAGCTGTGCTTGCAAGCTGCATCGCAAGCTCGAGCGGAATATTCTCACAAATCTAGGAAAGTAGTTTATACTTCATATAGTTCCGTTTAAAAAAGTGAAATATCTGGTGGAAATCTTTCCCATTTTACGACAACTCCTGACCTAACTTCCCCGGACCAGAAGTCTATTCAGATATTCAATGGACCATCGCTTCCAAAATAATAATTTGATTTTCTGGAATATTACTCAAGTCTTTGTTTGGGAATGCTGAAAGATTGTCGCCAATTGAGAAATGTCTTGGTGTTTATGGGCTTAAATTGGTCGGATGATTCGATGAAATGCTAAGAGGTCGCGAGGTTATAACACCCACAATGTAAACCAATTATGTCGACAATTCCTCAAAATTTAAAACTGTTTTAGCAATAGTTTCGATTAGATGATGCTTAGCACCCTTAATCGCAGCCTCCCAAAGGCCGCCCCATTGTGGTGGGCGAGGTGGGATAAATTTCCACTGAGTCTCGTTTTTGGACAAACATTTTTCAATAGACCCAATGTTACTTTTGACTTTAAAAAATTCGCATGAAGCGTTTAAATGGTTACTGAAGCCAGAAAAATTTGTGGCATTGTCAGAATATATTACCGAGAGACTACCCCGTCGGCCTATAAAACGTTGTGATGTGAGCAAAAATTTTCCAGTCGACAAGCCCGACATTAATTCCATGTGAACGCACTTAGTGGTCATACATACAAATATAGCAATGTGATGATCTGAAAGCAGGTGAATCCAATTTAAGGCGAAGAATCTGTAATTAAAGAAAATAACCATGTAATAAATCAATTCACCCTGAATAGGAATAATTTTGGAAGAAAACAATTTAAATTTAAAAAGAGAACAATTTAAAACAAATAAATAATAAACATAGAATATCTTTATAAACCTTAAATAAATAATCTTATAATTGATACATGTTAAGTAAAATGTAATAGATAGTGTAGTTAAATTAGATTTATGTAACTCATCTCAACATTCAGTGAAGTGACAGTGATTAATCGCGAAATGAATCAACCGATTAAAAGAAAGTGTAGTTAATAAGGAACATTGATATAATGAACATGTGAAAGGACCTTTATATCCATAGAAGTCAATTAAAAATGACACTAAGACAATTAGATCACAGGGAAAGTCGCCTGTGAGAGGATAAACAAGAAAAAAATTGAATGTTGTTGATTTTGGAACAAGAAGGGAGAAGGTGCAGAAATTAAGAAAGAAAAATCAAAAATTGAAAAATATAAAGTAAAGTGCCTCAAAATCATACCAAACTAATAGAAAAACAAAGAGTACTAACCGTGTAAGAGATCTCATCATTTAATTATCTTCTAGAAAGCGGTAAGCTTTGTTTGACCTATATTTAACCTTGACTGGAGATAGCATCCCAGAAATTTCAAAGGATATTGTATGCAGTTTGTTCCTGAGAAAGTTCAGTTTACTTTCTATAATAGTGTGTATGAAATCAGCAATCAATTCCAATTAATTTATATCCCACATAGCAGAGAAGAGGATTTATTAGAATCAAGTTCCTGGACGTAGATAACCTGTAAATTTATCCATCGTAAAAACATTCATTTCGCAATTGCATATTTCTTATATAATAAGTTAGTTGAGATTCTTAATATTAGTAGTTATAAATAAAAAGGAAGCTTACCTTAATAATTCAGATAATCCAAAGCAATTAAACAATTCTTTTCCACGTGATGCCATTCTAAAATAACACATGATAAAGTCTGTGCGCATGTTCAAAGTTTCAAGTTTCGAATCATTCTATCTATATTACGAGGGGAACACGACGAGTGAATTTTAAGATAATAATAAAGGGTAGGTAATAATAAAATCATTAAATAATAAAAGGATAAGGAAACGGAATATTTAGTTGCTGAGGATAATAAGAGAAAATAGAGTTTTTTAAAAAAAAGAAAGGTTTATAAAGTAGGGAAATAATTCTTCAAAGTTTGTTTTTTTAAATTTATTAAAATACATAAAAATTATATATTAAATGTTTTTCAAAAACTATTAAATCATTTGATCAGACTTTAATTGAGGGAACCGCAACTTGGGAGAGAGAGTCCAAATTGTTTTTTTTAATAGCTAGCCGAACTCTTCAAACAAAAATTTAAAGTAACTATACCAATTTTTTGAAAAATAAAGGCGCCCAAAAATAAATAATAATAAAATATAACAGAATAATAAAAATCTAAAAATAAGAACTACATCACTCAAATTAAAATATTACAATATGCTTCAACTTTGGAGGCTTTGCGGAAATTAGTGGTTTCAATTGAAAATGGACCATGGACCCTTAAAGTCCACACCGACCTTTAGAAATGGACGATAAACTGAAACCTGATCTTCAGGTAGATCTGTCCAAATGCCAACATTGTAGTCTTAAATTACTCAACACGGTTTGAGGACCGGCATGATATAATTCAAGGTCCTCTCTTATTAGCATCAAATCAACAACGTTAACATTTAGCAGGCAATAACAATGGATGCTTCTGTGCAAATGGCAGATCAGCATTTGACAATCTTCCGCCAACGCGGATTAATCCGTCCAAGTCAAGAAAAGGATTTGAAGAAGTAAACTGTTTGTTTCGAAGGATCTTTTCGTTTTTCAATAAATTTTTTTCTGGAGAAAAATGATGTAGCTGCAAAACTTGCAGCGTTACCTTTAAAGCATGTTGTAATTCATCTACCTACAAGGGACCAAATCTTTTGTCATATTTATGGTTTGAATTATGTAAAAAACGAATACGTTGTATCTTCAGGAAATCTGAAAACTTATTGAAAATGCTTAACATGTAATTTTCGGTAGAAGTTGTACTCATAACAATTTTTCGTTCTTCAGGAATTTGAACATCATAGACATTTGACTGAAATGATCTCATATTAGAATTAACATTTTTCGAATGGACGTTGCCACCACATATCATTAGAAATAAGTTTGCGCTATCATACCTCTAGATACATAATCAGCTAGATTTTGCGTGGTAGGAATGTACCTTCAGATGTTAGTTCTTGAACTAAAAAAACTCTATTTGAGACTAAAATATTCCATCTACTTCCATCTACTTGGATGTTATTTTAGCCATGCTAACGAAATTTGGGAATTGGTCCAAAAATTAACACTGGCTATTTGAAAGTTATTTTTGAAAGTATCTAAAATACGATGAGTGGTCTTTGCTGACAACACACATGCACATAATTCCAATTTTGGGAGAGAAATTGTTCGCTAAGGACAAACTCTAGATTTGGCAAACAAGCTTGCATCTGAGGAAGAATGAACCTCAATTTTCTTGATATTCCGATCATTAACATCGTGTAATATTTAAATCTAATATTTCAAGAATGTTTGTGGACAATTTAACCTATTCGTCACGCAATTCTAAGTTCAAGCAGTCGTCCCAATTTAAATTCGATAGCTAAAGCTTTTGCATAAAAATTTTGGCTGTTATGACAATTGGAGCAACAAGCCCCAACGGATCGTAGATCTGAGCTATGATAGCTAAACATTTATTTTTGTGACTGGATTTACATGTATGTTCTTGTGCGATGAAATGGAAAAGAGATTTAATTTTGGCTGCCAAAAAACACCCAGTACTTTATTGAAGTTACTCCCAGAATTTATAGAGCAGTTTTTTAGTCCAGGTTTCAAGGTAAAATTATGCATGAGCTTGATGTAATTTGAACACCATTTATGCAGTGTAAATTGGCCTAAATTGAGTGATTTTAATAATTGGGTTTATACCTAACAGAGCTCCTCAAAAGAGTCAGCTCGCGCCAAAACATCATTAACGTATGTTTGAGTCTGCATTGCTATAGATACCAACGGAAATTCTTCTTTATACCTGTATGCCAATTCAGAAAGACAACGAGTGGCTTAATAAGGTGCAAAGTTTGTTCCGTAGCTAACAGTCAACAATTCGATGCATTTAATCATCCGTTATACTTGGTTATACTTTCTCGCCATATAGACCAGGGTCGATAGTTTTTGAAACCAAAAAAATAGCAGTAGGATAAAACCCATTAGAAAAGAGGGGAAATATAATAAAATTGAAAGGAAAAATGAATTATGGGCGATCCGAGTTCGGATAGTGGAAGGGGGTGAGTTTTTAAGGATAAAATAGTTAACTCGATTTCCGACAAAGCTACAGGTCTTATGGAAAAAAGTTGAATGGCAAAGTTGTGGGTAATAAAAAGTTCTAAAATTTATTCAAACAACCTTGAAATTCATGTGAAAAATTCGAATAACCAAGCTTTTGGTTTTTTATCTTTCCCAAAAAAATAATTCCGCGAAATTTGGTGAAAACTTACCTTATTATATCCCAAATACACTGTAATTCATTTGATTCGAAATATTTACTTTTTTCACTCTATTTTGACTTAAATTCAAAAAAGCACCCTAATTTTCAATCGAAAAGTCTCGCCTTAAAATATCAGCCTTTTTAATAAGTCGGTGGGCTTTTTGTTCGTTGTAATCTCTACTTTCTGATAGTGTGAAAAAAATATACCTACATTACTATGGTAAATGTTCTCAAAAAATGCAAAAAAAAACTCGAATTCGAAGCTTTTTTTAAACACCATGTACAATTTCATCGGAAAAATGTGATTGCTGCAATTTTTTCTACTTAAAAAGTTCATTCATTAAATTCTAATTACATGCATGTCATAGAAAATCTCGTAAAATGTAAATATACATGTGAATCGTACTATTGAATTCAGATACTTCATTTTCTGATTTCGTTATTTGATCATCGAAATCTTAAAGACCTTCACCTTCTTCGTCTCCAATGTTTTTTCCAGTCTGCATTAGTTCTTCATCCACAATTTCATCTGTTTCATTCACTCCATATTGGAGCAATTTGTACATTCATTTGTGAATTTCAAACCATGTTTTTGGCAGCCACATTTTCAAACTGTTACATCTAGTTTCACAGCTGCAGCAAATAGCTTTGAGCAATATTTTCCAGATTAAATACTTTTCTGTGAATTTGGGCATACTGCCACGTTGATGCTGCTTCCAGCCCCAATTTGTTGCTGTCAATTCGTCGCCCAACCAAGTTTGAAGCTGATAATATGCCCTGTTGTTCTGCAGCTCCTTCTGTGGGTGGGAGGTTTGCCAAGATGAAGGATGATTTAATGTTTGCCAATTGATATTTTTGAAACCTTAACTGATTTAGTGTTATTTTTTCATTTTCACATTTATAAATAGATTTGATTAATTGTTATCCATTTTTAGGTTATGTTACGTTCAGCCCACTCCTCTATCAAGCACCTTACAATACGCTTAAATTCACCGTAGGTTACTCAGGTATATGAATTACCTGGAAACAGCAATAAATGGGCATCTACAAGTAGAAAAAATTGACCTTTACCCTGACGTCATACCTACTAACCTCGCGAAATCATTCAATGAGTCAAAAATGGCTACAATTACTTTGTCGTGTGCGTAAATACGTTGACTGCTTGTTTATCTTGTTCAGCCACCGTCTAAGAAGTGAGGTTAAGTTGGAAATATTCATTAAATGCGAAACAGAAAATTCTGTACTTATCGTGGAATAAAAATAATGAATTAGAGGTTTGAAAAAAACCGATTTTATAGAATTTATCTGAATGCAAATGATGGAACAATTTGAACAAAACTCGATGTATCAAAATAATGACAGTTGTCATAAGAGGTTAAAATAAATTCTTATGAATACAACCGATTAATCGTTTTTGGTGCTATCTTTAGAAGTAATAATTAGAGTTACATAAGAACGTATGTCATTGCTTGAAAGACAAGTGTACGTATATTGTATGATGTGTTTATACTCTCAGTAGAAAAGGATGAGGTATATAAAGTTTGTGTTTACTACTGTTCATTGTTAGTGACGTCAGGGTAAAGGTCAATTTTTTCTACTTGTATATACAAATATTATTTATAGAAGATTCCACAAAACAGTCTAACCTATAGAAGTGAAAGTTCAATAGGATTACCTAGAATGAAAAAAGAGGTGTCAAACCCATCCACCTGAAGCGCTAGCTGCAATTGAGTTGTCGAAATAGGCAAGGCAGCGGAGGCCGAAAAACAGACTAAGGGAAGAAGAATTTCAGCGATCGCAGTAGATAGGTTCAGAACTATTTCATAGCGCTTTTTTAATAAAAGTTTGTTTATTTTGAATGACTAATGCCCGACTTCACTAACCATTTCCAAAATCAGGTAATACCTAAAACGAATTTAGGAATTCCTAAATGCAATTTACATTTTACCACGCGCTAAGTAATACCTAAGAGTGATAATATTTCTTTTTGATCAATCCTGAAAGGATTGTAGGAACAGCTTTGCGAGTGATGCCCCTTTTTGTCCCAATAACAATATATTGTGGTTCAAAATGCCTGTTGCAAACTTTATAGGATTTATAAATCTGCTCAGCGCTTGATTCCTTTAGTTTTGAATTGCGAATAAAGGCAACCCATTCATTCAACAACAAAGGGTCATGTTTGGGAAACCCTTACAGCCAGTTTTTCAATATATTATTTAAGTTTCAATTACCTAACTATTAATTAAAAATAATAGATACTTAACAACAAGGTACTGTTTTTCAAACAACTTTTAATTATCAGTTAAGTAATTTAATATTTAGGATATTTTCTCAAGGTTGGCAATAGATACTGTTATGTTTTCGCCACAGATATGTAGTTATATTTTACTTTCTCTATGGTAATATCGTCGCTAAAAGAAAAGAAGAACAAGAGTTAACCTAAAATTTATTCACCAACATATGGTTTTAAATGAAACTAACTGTTTCTAAATGACTCCACAATATATTTGTAAAAATGTGTAAATTGCAAGTAAATTGACAATTGTTTCGATATAAATATCATCGTCAGAATGACAGAAGTTACTTTTGACATGATGTATTCACCAACAATTACACTGTTTCCAAAATGTCCATTTTCAAATAAATTGTGCACATTAGAATTTCGAAATATATACGAATCGTGTGCTGAACCAGGCCATCTGACTACAATGTCCTGAATTTCAAGCTGTGCATCACTGATTGTCTGAACATTCAAAGAAAACATTTTTTTACGATTCCGAAATATTTCTGCGTTTTCCCCGCCAGGTGAATTAATACGGATATGTATACAAATTATTCCCCAATACACCTAGGAACTCGAGCTATTCTATAAAACTTTTCTCTGCTTTCTCTTATTGCATTAGGTGTTTGAGGCATATTAATGTATCTGGGGCGAAGAATACAAATAGCTCGTGCTACTTTTTCAATTGTCTTGCAGATTTACTTACCCTACAAAAATCTCCAGATATTTTTAAAAACGACCCATTTGCTGCAGTAGCTAAAAATCGTTTTGATTGGCTTCTATGAGCGGCGAACGGTGCCACGAACGGCCGACGGAAAAAGTAAGTAGGTATTAATTTCTTAAAATACACCACATCTTTACGTTAGCTAACAAGAAGTTTAATTGATACTTTTAATCTAATAAAACATTGAAAAACCGTTCCTTTGCATTAATCATCAATTAAATTTTAATAAAGACTTTATATTCAATTGAAAAACTGGCCGTTAGACTATTAAGGGGAAACCTATGTCGTTTTGATGTAATGTCTGTACACCCAAGAACGCAACACTTACACACCAACCATTATAAAGTTATTATAATATTATGAATTATCACACTTAATAACACTTACAGTACCTAATTAAAACACAAATAACAGCAGCAAATGGCAAAAGGAAACAATCTATAAAAGACAATGGTGACAACAACTATATGACAGTTATGATGAATTTTAAAATCTTTTCTTCTTTCCGTGCTAAAGGCCTCAGCTGCCAGGCCTGCTTCGACAACTCAATTGCAACTAGCGCTTCAGGTGGATGGGTTTGAAACCTCATTTTTGTATTCAAGGTCATCCTATAAACTTTCACTTCTATAGGTTAGACTGTTTTGTGGAAGATTCTACAACTTTCTCAAAATATTGCGGATGATCAATATAACATGAAATCTCACGTTTTTGAGTAATTAAAGTATGAATTTTGATGAAAAGCTCAAAATTGTGCATAATGATTGAAAAAAAATTTCGAATTCGAGTTTTTTGCATTTTTTAGGACATATACCATAGTGATGTATTTTTTTCCACACCATCGGAAAGTAGAGATTTCAACGAACAAAAAGTCCATCGACTTTTTGGAAAAATTACACATCACATAATGGTGAGGTATGGAATATTTGTGGTAAATTTTAAAAATCATGGGGAATATACCGAGCATGGCCGTTCATTTGCATGTTTCGAGCATATTGGGAAAATTTTCAATTCAATAATCATGTTCTTCCAACCCAAATACCCTGTGGCTT
>CAJUYG010002976.1:25198-39962 GCA_910591675.1 Galerucella calmariensis
TGTGAGCCTACACACTCACCCTCCCCACTCTACAGATACAGATCCATCCATTTTAAAGTTATCGAATTAAAACATTCAAGTTTTCAAAATTCCAACACCCTGTATTTCGAAAAGTAAATGTGCTAGACCCCTTAATCGCGCAAAAAAATTATGGAAATAATAGTAAAATTTATCCGAACAAATTCAAGTAGATCACCAGCATTGCGAATACCAGCTTTGCATAGAATTTTAATATAGCATCGGTGGTTCAGTGGTAGAATGCTCGCATTCCACGCGGGCGGACCGGGTTCGAATCCCGGCCGGAGCATATGAATCGCTGCTTTGTAAACGAGAGAGAGACTAAGAAGAGAGACGAAAGCAAGGCACATAACGAAGCAACGTAACATAACGTAGCGTAACGTAACGCGTAACGGTCAGATCTTTTGCGTCGCGACCCCTGGTCGCTCAAACATAACTTGACGTGAAGAACTAAAGTTCCAATAATTTCAATAGAACAAGTAAGTAGTGAATTACCTGAACACGAAAGAGAAGAAGAATATAGATTACGTTGTAAAGTCATATTAGAAAAATCTATTCATTTAAAAAACAATACTACAAAAGCAGAACAAAAATCAATTAAAAATCTCAAAGAAGATGATTCTATTATTATATTACCAGCTGATAAGGGCAATTCTACTGTAATTATAAGCAAAGTTGAATATGATTCAAAATTAATGGATTTATTAATAAATGGCCCTTATACTAAGCTACCAAATGATCCTACCAAATCAATTGAAAACAAAATTCATAAGACACTCTTCAAATTCAAGAACGAATTTGCTAACCGTGAAAGAACAATGTTAACACATAAATACAGTAAACCACCACATTTTTATGGTTTACCAAAAATTCATAAACAAAACATACCATTACGACCAATTTGTAGCACTATTAATTCCCCATGCAGCAAACTATCAACTTATATATTAAAAATCATTGAGCCACTCGCAGGACAGACAGATTCATACATAAAAAATAGCAATCATTTTTTAGAAAAACTATCAGATTTAAAGTTCAACAAAAGCCATTATTTGGTCAGTTTTGATGTAGTTGGTCTCTTCACAAATGTACCGGTACAGAAAACAATAGAACTTGTCAAATCGAAATAAGAAATAGATCAGACCCTCACAGAAAGGACCAAATTGAGCGTAGCAGCAATAATAGAATTATTAAAATTATGTATAACAAAAACATATTTTCAGTTCAATAATGATTTTTATGAACAGTATTTTGGTCTTGCCATGGGCTCTTGCCTCTCACCAATTCTATCAAATATTTCCATGGAACATTTTGAAGCCAAAATAATGAATAATCAAAAATTAAAACCAATTGTCTGGTGGAGATATGTAGACGACATTTTTGCAATATCGCCTTATGACTTAGTATCTCTGAATGATTTTTTAATAAATATAAATGAAGGAGAAGAATCTATAAAATTTGAAATTGAAAATAACAACTTTTTACCATTTTTGGATGTTCTTATCAATAAAACACCTACAGGGTATGAAACAAGTGTTTATCGTAAGCCAACACACAATAATAGGTATTTGAATTTTGAATCAAATCATGCTATAAGCGTTAAAAAAAGGGGTAGTAAAATCTTTATACGATAGGGCCAGAATCATTTGTTCTAATGATAATCATTTCACAAAGGAGAAAACTCTACTGAAAAATGTTTTAAATGCCAATAATTACCCGGCAGAATTTGTAAATAAAGAAATCAAGAACATAGAGAAGGGCTCATTGTTAATACCCCATAATAATAACAATAATATTAATAATTCAGCTAACATAATTTTTAAAAACTTGACAATACCGTATGTTAAGGGTTTATCAGAAAGAATTAAGAAAATTGGTAATCAATTCAATATTCGAACCAGCTTTAAATCTAACAATACTTTGAGATCTATCTTAACAAAAA
This sequence comes from Galerucella calmariensis, assembly GCA_910591675.1. Lineage (NCBI taxonomy): Eukaryota > Metazoa > Arthropoda > Insecta > Coleoptera > Chrysomelidae > Galerucella > Galerucella calmariensis. The sequence goes on from CAJUYG010002976.1 coordinate 27,159, forward strand.
CGAAACCAAAGAATGAAGAACAATCTTCAAAAAATTACATATATCAGATATCTTGTGAATGCGACAAATTCTATTTAGGTGAAACATCTAGACCATTGAAAGTCCGAATAAGTGAACATAAAAAATATATCAAAGATAGGGAGTTAATCGATACACACTTCAATACACAAAATCACCAAACTGAGTTATACATGTTTTGAAAACAAAAATAATCATACACAAAAAAGTAACAACAAACGCGTTTTATTAACAACATTTCCAAAATAAGCGAAAAAAAGCGCTATCCCAATAAAAACCGTTCCTGGAACGTGCACTTCACTGGATTCCATTTCTAGTAGACTATCATATCGTTAGAATGTCATAAAATAAAATATTTTATTTTTTCACATTTTAGCAGAGGTGTGGTCTACTATGAATGGACCTTAATAAAATTTGACAACAAAGTTTTGTAGTCTTAAACTTCAAAATATTATTGATTGTCTAGTTGTCATATTTTTTCGTTGTGTCAGATAGGGACCAAAAATTATTTTATTAATTTTATTACTATAGTCCATTTAATAACCAGGAGGAGTAATTTGAAAAGCCTTACTCACAATACTAAAAGTTACCAAATTAGTTACTAAAGGGTGTGTTCCGAATAAATAGTCAGCAGTCGTGTTCCAAATCGATTAAATATGCCTTGATTGATGAAGAAATCAGCCACGCATTGTCATAAGTCCATTTCTCGTCTGTCTAGTAGATTATTCAGATGTTTAACAGACTGGTATTATGTCACAATGACATGTAAAACTTTGTCCTGTTTCGTATAGATTGGAACATACACATCACTCTAATATAGCTGTTTTTAATTAGCAAAAAACTGAATGCAATAAAAAGGAAGTCAATAAGTTAGTTTTCCAAATTATTTCATAATTTTTACTATACTTTCACAACACCCATTCTTTTATATATTTTTTCAACCTTCGATACCTTATAACCTCCATAGATTTTTGACGATATCTTTCCAAATATGTAAAAATACAATGCATATAATAAACAAATAGTACATTTATTCGAAGGATTACACAGTTGAATTTAATTTGTTTCAAAGCTTGCAAAATTTTATCCTATAAAGATAACTCATTTTTGTTCTTCAAACAGCATTTTTGATTCACTTATCACAATTTTTCAAAAGTCTTGGTATTCCACTAATATTTGCTGCACTGTATTTTGTTCCTCTACCTCGGTATTCCTTTAATAGTTGATGAACCGTTGACTCTACTACTATAAGGAAAATGATGAGCATTCATAATACCATGTTAATAAAAAAATAATAATCTCACCAATTGCTTGAGAAATTGTAGATATAATATGAATGTACTTGATTTTTGACGGTACTAAATGACCTATAAGTTCACCATTTATATTGTTTTTCCGGAGCTGGTACTTGAAGTAGAAGGATCCATAATTGCAGATATTTGATACAAATGCTCACTGAAGTTTTTAAAGTAACATTTTCTACGAAACTGAGTAAAAATAATAAAATAACAAGAGCGGATGCGATGACAAATTAAGTATAGTCGATCTGTCAGAACTAACAAAAATGAAAACTATCAGCTGATGTCAATATTAAAAAGTGTTGCGTGAATCTGACCGGAATCTGACCAATCACAGGTCCACAGAATTGCCAACTTAAATTCAAATTACTCCTCCTGGTTTTTAAATGAGGTATAGTTAATCTTGACAACGGTAGCTGGAACGCTACCGAAACGTCGAAATAAAAAATAAAAAACATTATTGTGGTTTGATTCCCAAAAAATAAGAGAAAAAATAATAAGTAATGCCACAAGGAACTTACAGAATATATTTAGAAACAAAGATTTATTAATTTTGATCGGGATATGATGGTTGTGAATAAAATAGTATACATACCTCGGTAGGAAGTTTCATTCCTGTCTCGACGCTTCGCGTCTCGGTTAACTATCTAATCTCTCGACAGTAATGGAACTCTTCCCACCTCGGTGTGTATTATACTAGTTCCAGGGTGTGGAGGGCAAGACAAATTATAGAAGTAATCGATAATGTGGTTAATATTGATGATGGTTAATGGTTATATGCTATTAGACTAAAATATGTACGATTTTTTCGGATTACTCCATGATGATTACCTGCATCAAGGGCAACATTTATTTTGGAGTTGTGCTTAGGGCTGAACATATAGTGGAAGTTGTAATAATAAATACTTGGTCAAGGAAATATTCATGAATATCGAAGCTGGTCACAGGCGTTTATAATGAGAAGATTATTGAGACGAGTGATTCAGAAATCTGCTCCAAACAGACAAATGTTTGGCAGGCTGAATTGGTACTAGTGGGTATAGTGTAACTATTGTTAATGGAGGAAAAAGCCGCCCAATGGCGTGCATAAACTTTTTTTTATAAATTTGAATATTGTGAAATAATGTTTTTCAAATGTATTTCAAATTATTATAGTGGATTAAAATTAACCTGCATGTAATTTGAAATACAATTTTCTGTAAATAATCACGGTACCCTTTTATTTTGCGCAAATACTCCTGTCTAGGCTCAACGACGATATACCGAGATTCCATTATTACCATTCTATTATATAACTTCTCATATTTAAATACACAATTTATTAAAACCACGCGCAGTGTTTCTAAACATTGATAATTATATTCGGGAATATTCCGGAATTTATCACGAATCAGTTCTAAAATTGGTACTATATTGTCCTTATAACACCCGTAAACAATCCGTTTAATAACATGTTCCGTTGCATTGTCAACCTTACTCAGTTTTTGATTTGTTCCTTCTCGCTTCAAAGAATGATTCGTAACAGTGCCTAGTTTTTTTTATTCATTTTGTTTAAATTTTGTTATTTATCGTCGGTTCTATTCTACGACTGAGGCTAATCACCGACGCCGGGAGCACTCTACCCCTAACCAGAAATTTTTGGAGAGCCCCCTAGTGTTCCAGCCAGTGGTAGCGCTCTTCAACGAACCCAACATCCATGGACTTGGGACCTCGGTTTTACGTCTCCTCCGAAAGACGGAATATCTAGATTATGCCTCGTGTTCATTGGTATAATATAATGCCTGCGAGCTATGATATGCTAGTCCGCTGCAGGCTGTATAGGCCCTATACGATGGTTTTCTCTGGCATGGTCACCTATCCAAGTACTAACCATGTTCGACACTGCTTGACTGTAATTATCGCATCAAACGCGTTCCACTACAGTGCTGAGTCGTCGCCCTCTTGAGTGCCAAGTTTAATTAATTTATAAAGTGTTGTAAACCCGATTTTCGTCAATTCATGAATTCTCGCGATAGCCGCATTATCAGAAATTTTTGAATATTTTTTTTTCAAGCACGCGTGGATACATATTTAAAACAACGAGTTGAAACTGAACATGTGAATCTTTGTTTTCAAATTCTGTCTTCGTCTACGAACAAAAAAATATTATATTAATATCAATTCACTCAAGTCCAAGAACATTGAGTGGTATATTTTTGAAACCACATTTCAATTGATTTTGTTGTGACGGCCTAGTAATCGCTAGCTGTGACCACAGAAGCTCAACTGATCGCATGGATGCCCCCACTCTCAGCCACACCGCAGAATCTAGTTGGCATTTGTTTTAGTCTGCTTGTCGACATACTTTGTTGTATCAAAAAACGTGAAAATAACGGTTTTTTTCCGGAGTTGTTGTGTTGATAAACAAGGCATGGCAGGTAAGTTTGATCCAGTTTTCTGTTTGTGTATTCTTCACTTAGCGCTTAGGTGTATTTAGTGACAATAAATTATTGGCCAAGAATTTATTTGTGTGAAAATTGATTGTGGTTCCTTTTGGGACCACTAGGAAAAAGGCAAATTTCCGATTTTTTTCTCTTAGAAAAAATAGTGATTTGTGTGAAATAGCTAGGTACTTATTTTATAATTTTTGTTTCAGGTCAACCGTTTATAAACCTGTCTAAATTGTCTTCCGATGATGCTTATGCCCTAATGGAAAATATTCCATCAGATAGTGGTTCATTTACGTCTGAAATGCCATCAGAAGATGAACTTGATGATGTTGGAGAAATAAATATAGCAAATGCAGATTCGAATGAGTTACGGCAGGAGAATCCATTTGAATCTGATTCCGATAGTGACGATAATTTACCATTGAGCACTCTGAGGGGAAAAGTCGGGAAAGGAGTGAACCAGCAACAAGTAACGAAGTGGTCGAAAATATCTCAATTTTCTGAACCTGAAGCCTTTAGTGAGATGTTTGGTCCAGATGTACCCGAGTCCGCAGATACGCCGCTGAATGTTTTCTTTTGCCTATTTCCAACGGACTTGATCGATAAATTAGTTTTTGAGACCAATCTATATGCCACCCAGCAGTATGGAGACCGCTATCTTCCAACGACTAATGAAGAAATTAGATGTTTCTTAGGTGTCAATCTGTTGATGGGGCTAAGTAGGAAGTCTAGCTACAAAGACTACTGGTCTTCTAGGTTGGAAATGCGAGATCCTTATATTTCATCATCAATATCTCGAGATAGATTCAGTTGGCTCTTATCAAATATTCATCTAAATGACAACACAGTTCAGCCCAAAAAAGGAGAAGAAAATTACGACAAATTATACAAACTACGCCCCCTCTTGGATGCCTTATCCGCAACATTTTTAAATTGTTTCAAGCCGGGAAAAAAGCAAGCAATTGACGAATCCATGGTAAAATTCAAGGGTAGAATTGGATTTCGACAATATATGCCACAAAAACCCATCAAGAGGGGCTATAAGATTTGGGTCCGTGCCGATCAGACTGGTTTTGTTTCACAATTCCAAATATACACGGGAAAAGTTACTGATGGTCCCGAAACTAATCTAGGATCTCGTGTAGTCAAAGATTTGACTCGTCCATTAGTGGGGAAATGCCATCAAATATACTTTGATAACTTTTTCAATAGTATTCAACTCCAAAAAGACCTGTTAGCAGATAAGATTTATGCTTGTGGAACAGCTAGAAAGGGACGTAAAGGGGAACCCAAGGACCTAAACTCAGAAAAAAGTATGAACAGGGGCGACTCGGATTGGCGCATGAGCCCTGAAGGCATTCTTTATTTAGTGTGGAAAGATACAAAATTGGTTCGGTTCATCAGCAATTTTCATAATCCGGAAATGATACTTACAGTTCCAAGGAAACAAAAAGATGGAACATCGATAGAAATTCCTTGCATGGAGTTAGTGAAAGACTATAACATGCATATGAACTTCGTGGATAAATCTGACCAATACGTAGCCACCTACAGAGTGGACCGAAAATCCAAGAAGTGGTGGCATCGGCTCTTCTGGCATTTTCTTGATTTAGCAGTGGTGAATGCCTATATTATTTTTAAAAATCGGTCTGAGGGCGTCAAAAATTTAACTCTGAAAGAATTTCGATTTGCTGTAGCTATTGGATTAATTGGCGCCGATCCGAACATGCCTCGAAAAGGGAGAAGAAGTACCGAAAACTTACCAAATAAATTCAAAGTTACGGTTCCCACAGAAAAACGCTTCGATAAAGTAGCCCACTTACCAATACATGGTACCAAAGTTCGTTGCGCTAACTGCAGTACGCGTGCTAAACCGCATCGTACTAGGTGGCATTGCTCAACGTGCAACGTGGGCCTTTGTTTAACGGAAAAATCGAACTGTTTTTATAAGTTTCATAAACCATAATTATTTTTACTTTTTCAGTTTTTTTTAATAGAGTCCTTGTGGTCCCATAAAAGTACCACCTGTTTTTTCGCTTGTCAACGTCAATAAATTTTTATAAACATTTTTTGTGCCTTAATTCACCCTATTGGAATTCGATTATTTGATAAAAGTAAATGAAATTGAAAGAAATTAAAATCGAAACTAATTCCGTCCTGAAAGGGTTATGGGTAGGTACCAACACAAATAATTCACCTATTCATCCAAGCGTATAGTTTATACTCCATTTCGGAAAAAAATCAAATTTTACGTGCCGTTTAAAACGCGGAAAAATTATACGAGATAATGAAAAAAAATTGCAATGTCACGAAATTAAATCGACATAAAGTATTAATATGAATAAAATGTGGGCGAGTCATTTTTATAATTAACATGATATTATGAAAAGCGCGTAATAATTAATAAAGGTTTAATTGACCACATACGTTTACTGGTATTAAAACGATTTTATTTCAATTTTTTTTACAGTTATAAATACTTATTTACGTTTAAGATTGTGCAAGACACACCGCGATATCTGCTTCAAGTAAAATGTTGATTTTATGGATATAATTTTTCATTTTTCCAGTGTGTCCCGGAATCCACAATAAGGAACTAAAAATCAATGAAAAAAATACTGCATATCTCTGGAAAACTCTTCCTCTACTCCTAGGTTGTAGAGGTGCTTCCTCACACAGCAGTGCCCTGTTAGGAGTCCTGCTATCTTCCTCAACCTACTCCGTGGTAGTTCAATAGCTGCTCCAGCGTATCCATCAGTCCACCCCTTCCGTAGAAGTTTGGATTGTCTAGGACCCTGCAGAGCATTCCAATGAGCGAGGTGCTGGTTCCTCAGCCCCTTCCTCGTCTCCTTGCGTATTGTTTGTTTTGTTAGGCCGAGGGTCGGGCCCGGGTCGCATAAAGGAGCTGCCGCCCCTTCCGCAGCCAGTGCATCCGTCATTTCATTGCCTTCAAAGCCAGAGTGGGCCGAAATCCATTCTAGCCGCACTGCGTTCCGACTTGCAAGATCAGCAAGTCGTTCTCGACATTCGTCAGCAAGTCCTGAGTTAATGGTATATCCACTCATGGCTTTAATTGCTGCCTGACTGTCGGTGTATATGGTTATGCGTCGATCTACATAACCTCTGTCTAGGTTTATCTGCGCACATTCCAAGATAGCGTATATCTCGGCCTGATATATGCACATACACCATCACCAAATGGTATACAGATTTGTGTCCTTGGGTTCCTAGAGTAAATTCCAGCCCCTGCTGTCACCAGAGCATGAGCCATCTGTGAAACCAGACAGTCCCATGAGTCTGTGTATTCGTCTCTTTATCCCAGGATTCTCTGTCCCGGATCCTAGCCCTGTATGGGGTTGCGAAGTAGTACTTGCGCAAGCATTCGTCAGACGCTCGAGCCAGAACTGGAATATCTTCCAGGAGCCGGAGCTTTTTGACGTGTCTGCACTCTTCCCCTATTCGCACGTATCCCAGACGCTTCAAGCGCAGGAAAGCACTCCCCGCCTCAGCCTCGATCACATAGTGAAGAGGCCGAAGACCAAGGATCATTTCCATCGCAGGTCATTGTTAACTTAAGCACTTGCTCAATATAAAATTACAGTTGCGACCGAATGTCACTTCTGTTAGGTGAAATGTGAAACATCCCTACACTTTCTGACATAATGCTATCTGTTCTCACTAAAGAGACCTCTCCATCTGGACAAACCTCAAGTAGCAGAGGAAGAAATCCCCCAGATCCTAGCTGTTAAAAAATTTCATCGTATGTCCATGATATGCGGTAAATGTGACGGTTAGGGGATGACGTCAATTAAGTTTTGCCACTACCAAAAGTCGCACAGCGCGGCTGAACAACTGTACAAATTTTCAGTTTAATAAATCGCTATTAGGCAATCCAGTGACCAGTCAAATGAAATACAATATGGCGACACAGGTCAAACAAATGTGATTTAATACATTGTAGACCGTGGATTTTGGTATACAGTGTTTATTTTGGAGAAAGGTGCTTTTATTTTGCTTTGGTGTCTCTATACTAATAATATAAAATAAACATTTCAGTTTTATAAAACTTTTAAGCTGGGTATATCAATTTAGGACCAACTTTTGGTTGTGTACTTATATAAGAACATTATTTTTTTGTTAGTGGTTTTTAGACTATCAAGAATTATTATTTAATATTTACGGGTAAGTACACACTGACTAAAACATATACAATATTATAATGAAAGTGAAACTTTTATGAAATTGCTGGCATTGAAATTTCACTTGCTTGAATTGGAAGATATCCCCTGCGGTATTTAACTTTTATGCTTACGGATTTCAGGAAGAAAAAACACCTACTTTAAAATGCCAACAACTTGTATTGTAGTCAGTTGTGGGAGCCGTTCAAACCGAGACCAAGTAAGCTTTTTTAAGGTCCCAGCTGTTTTAAAGAACACATTTTTGGTGCACAAGAATGAATTAAGTAAGAAGCGCAGAGAAATCTGGTTAGCAGCAATCAATAGAGATGATTTAACAGAATCAAAAATCAAATATCAGGCTGTATGTAGCAGACATTTTGTTCAGTTTTGTTCAATAACAATATTTATAAAAACTAAGAAAAGTGATATATTCTAAATAAAAAATACTAATCAAATGAACAATATACTAAACATTAATAAAATATACTAAATTGAAGCAAAATATACTAATAAATTCGACTAAAAAGTCTTGAGCACTGTTTATGACTGAATAGACAATACAAAACTAACCTATCTGTCTAAATTGTTTGCCCTCCACGGCCATATTAGGTCACGTGATCTGGATTGCCCAATTTAAATCCAATAGAGAAGAAAGAAGAAGAGCCCTTAAGCTAACTGCAACTGTACTGAAATACAAAAATCAAGATAAGTGGCAGTTACAGGTATAACGGTGACAGTTGAGTGTTAAAAGTCAACGGCTGCTAGAAAAAGATTTTACTTCAAAATAATATTTTTCTGGAGTCCTGGCATTTTAAATTTTAATTTATGTATCTCGCCTCGAGCAATGTCTCAAACGTACCAGCATTGAACTAACTACTTAATAACTATCAAACACGACAATCTATTTTCTTAATGTGCGTACCTTAAATAATTATTATAGAAATAAACAACGATTTGTTTTGTTTTTGCTTTAAAAGGAACAACCTTGTTTATTCTTATAGGTTCACTATTGAATATTTTTTTTATCAACAAAACAAGGAATTGAAATAATGAACACACCCAAATATTTTAAAATGAAAACATTATTTGTTCAAGACTTACTTTTATTATTTTATATATTTACGCTACACTTCGGTGTTTGGGCTATATGTATATACTTTACACCGCATAAATAATCGTATGGTCTTGTCACTTGTGACATTTGAGAAGCATAGGAAGAATATACCTTATCTATGCAGTTCTAATAGTTCTATACAAAGAATATACCAACTACTGTATCAAGTATGGTTATTACTTATGTTTATTACTTCTCAAGCGACAGGTTTTGTAAGTCTATAAAGTTTCACCTTTCACCTTTCACCTTTCTGAATACTCCACAAAAGGATCAATAAATGGGTTAAAGATCCTAGGGGGTCTATCTGCTAACTCTTCCGCTTCTTGTACAGCGTTTATGAAGTGAATGAATTAAATCATCAAAACCTGCCATATTATAACTGATTATATCATTTATTATTCAAATTAATGACATACCAAACACAAATTTTCAATCCATGTTATGTAAATTTACACTTTCCGTACACGAAAACATTTATTCGAATGGAATAAACCCACTCGAAACAAGCCATTCGAAAGTGTTCGTATACGATTACCGTTTGAGCATGTCGAAAATTAGGTTATTTAAATTTAATACGGAAATGGCCATTTTTCGTATACGATTTACTCCCGAATGGTTTCGAAAATCGCATCCCAGTTACCAGTTAACTTCTAGTCAACAGCAAGTTTGCATTTTGTATCTTCATGTTAATAATTCAAAATTTCAATTGACAGTTGGCGCAGGCGTATTCAAGAAATTTTTTTAGGTTCGAACCAAAAAGTTTGTTTACAGACCATTCCACAATGACGTCACTGACGGGTCGGACATATTGAGCAGGAGGGCACACATTCTATTTAGTTTTAATTGCTAGATTTCATTTAACAATAAGTTCTTAAAGGTATCTAAAAATATATAGTTTTTTAAGTGTGGAAAGAGAGATTACATCTTTTTTTTTTATTCCCGGCGGCTGTTTTAAGGTTGGTTAAGAAAGCGATGTGACTATTTGAATGCTCTATCTAAACCACGTCATGATGCTTGGATCAGTGCTTCAAAAATAGGACCCCTTAGTGAACCACAACAACAAAAGTATTGCTTATAGTAGTTCATTTACGATAAGTTGGAATTTTGACATTTGTAGTAACGATTGCAGCCACTGAACAAAATCTAAATATCCAAAGTGTAAATGGAATAATTAATCATATAAAGAGGGAAGTTACAGTCCAAAAGTTGACTGCCGTGTCCTAAGTTGCCAGACTTATGTTGTCAAAATCAGACAATTTTATCAGAATTCCTTGTGTTGGTTTTTTCGTTTTCATTCGTATTTTATAGTTTGTTATTTACTCTGTAAGATATAATCTGTTATTTTCATAACTATTAAAAAGAGAGTATCGAACACTGCGTCGCAATGCATGAGTCTTTATCAAGTGGTTGCAAGGAGCATCCCTAATATCATATTTAGAAAGGTAACGAGATAACGGTGAACCGCTAATTCCTATTACTTCTGTGAGATATGTAAGTTTTTAATATACATTGTTACTTAATACTGCAATAACGATGCAATTCAACATTGTGCATGAAGATAACATTTTTCAGATAAACTTATGGTTTCAAACTTGGACATCATCAAAATTTTATAATTCCTGCTCTTATTTTTGAGTTGAATATAATCTTATACAGTAAACAACTTATCAACATAATAATTTAATACCAACAGCTGGAAAAAAGTTACAACGTGGCAACGATGTACAACATCTGTCATGTTTTGTTATTGCAAACTTATCGCACATGAACTATACAACACAATGAAATTCTTAGACCGAAAGGATCGATACTGCCTATGAAACAATTTTTTGTACTGGCAATTATAATATATCACTCTTAAGATATAATCAATACGTACTTCAAGACATATTTGCTACAGTTTTATCGAAATAACACCAGAAAACTTAATGTTTAAACTAATCACATACGAAAACACAAGTTTAAACGCCATTTTGGTTGCCCTCTAGCACAGTATGGTCGACCTGTCAAAGTTACGTGATCTAGAATGGTCTATTGGTTCCCTTGTTTTTCTGTACGACATGAATGAGTTCGAGTAGTATTAATGAGAGTGATCACTCTCCAGCTCATCACCAGTTGCTTTGAACAGCTTCAATTTCTTCGTCTTAGTCATCTGCTAATGAATTGTTATACACACACAGTTCGACAGCTGACACCACTTTGTGTCATGAAATGTGAGCTATAACGAAATCAGTTTTATAGAACACGTTTATAGTGCCTGTCAACCAATTAACTAGTAGTTGATAAACTGGAGCTTAACTAGCACTTTTATAAAATTATATTTGTACCAAATTTCAACTTAATCCATCCTGTAGATTGCGGAGCAATTTGACTGGGACATACTCTTCCTTATGGGTATAATTTGATCATGTGGCTGCTTCCAGCGTTCCCAATCCTGTATTAACATGTCACTCTGTATAATATTGACTATACAAAACACTTGTCAGTGAATTTTCCGTAATTTTATTCATTAGTTGGCGTTTAAAATCGAAAACGATTTAGCGTTGTAAAGTGTTTCGAAAAAGCAACAAAGACCATGGATTCCAGCAGAGTCCGCGCTCGTACATAATTATAGAAGAGAGAGATTTTAAAACTCAAATATGTTCTTCACAAAGTACATCGTAATTTTCTCAAAGAGTGCTTTTTCGTAATTAAAGTAATTATAAAGTAGGATCTCAATCAACACAAGATCTAAAGGAATAGCAATTTTAATAATATTACAGGACCAAGAACTTGGATGGATGGTAAACAGTATGTAACGACGATATGAATACAGAAAAATATTATTTGAATAAATTTTAATTTATTCATAGCTGTTCTGAAGGACAACAATTTAATCGTTTCAGCCCTTAATACGTGGAATATATCTATAATTACCACATTCAAGATATAAAATGGACCGAATCAATTTCTCCAAAGCAAAATGACAATACATCGAATTCGAAACAACAACAGCATTGTCATCTTCTCAGTTTATCTCCCAACGTTGCGCAATGTTTAGTAACAAAAGGTTGTGTATGAGATCAGAGCAACTGTGTCTTCTCAATATTTTTGGGACACATGTCTGTCACTGTCATTAGTTGAGATATATATTCAACCTAAAAGATATTATTACTTTATTTCGCATTCCATTCTATTCTATTCCATTCTATTCCCCATTCCATTCCATTCTATTATATTCTATTTTATTTCATTATTTTCCATTGTATTCAGTTCCATTCTATTCCATTCTACTCCATTCTATCCCATTATTTTCCATTGTATTCAATTCCATTCTATTCTTTCTACCTAATAATATTTATATTTTTATCATTATTGCAAAAACCCACAAAGTTGAGGAAAAAAAACCTAACTCAACACTTTGTCAGCATCATTATCATCATTATTACAAAATAAACGTCGTGTCATATTTGACAGCGCTGGGTAAGCAATGCGTAAATAATTGCTGCTGCCTCTGTAGCTCAACAATTAAGTCAGCAGTACGAGATCACTCCGCCTGAACGTAACCGCTGAGTTAGACGATGACACGTTTTTTCCTAGTAAAACAAATAGCTATTTCTTTCAACCAAATTTCCTATCATTATCTCTAATAAATCACCCTGTATTATACAGAGTAGCGAGAAAGTCTGGCACCAAGTCTTTTTCTTTATACATCTGTATCTGTAGAGTGGGGAGGCTGAGAGCACTTAGGCCACATGTGACCCATTGTACATCCTCCCGAGGAGTTG
>CAJUYG010002977.1:0-25088 GCA_910591675.1 Galerucella calmariensis
GGCCAATTATAAAATGCCTAAGAATAATCAGTCATAACAAGATATACATTATTCTGTTCTTGTTTTGCCGGCATTTTATCAATTTGCCTGAATTGGTGTTTTGCCGGTTTTTTGTAAAATGCCTAGGCAATTTATAAAAAGCCTAAATTTACATTAAGCCTACGACACATTCATTTACTTCACGATATGTCACTAAAAACTAAAACCACTAAAAAATCCTAAATAAGTTTTTTATTTTCCAATTGAACTTTTGTTCCCATTCAAATTTCAATGATAGTAACGCCCTCTATCACACAATTGAAGTCAGGTGCTTGCCACTATTACTAGTGAGTATAATTTTCTTTAGTTTGATCTAGTTTCTGTTTCATTATTATGAATCTTTGGAGGGGCACAATTAACGACCACACTGTGTAAAATTTGTATTGTTGAGGACAGTTTTAACAATTTTTCTCGCATTAAAAATATTTGGATTGTTACGCTCATGTTCGTGTACACAACAGTATATTTATTCTTGACGCGTTCGATTACCAAGGGAATCGCCTGTATTCCCATGGATGAGGTTTTGTTTATGCAATCGAAAATGTCGACGTTTCGGCGTAGTCGCCTAATTGACGATGGTTACTGTTTTCCCTACAGAATATTTGTTCTCTCTTGCTCTGAATGGTTGAATCTACAATGTTTTCGTACAACGGCAAGCAAAGAATGTTTCGGTTAGCAAAGGTCAGAACCCCAAGTAACATGTTGGTAACCGTTTAATTACCAAAATGTTATGTTACTGGTTTGTATCGGTTTCACGGAAAGATTTTTTGTTTTATTAGACAACTCTGGAATACCAATTTGCTTATATTACTAGTTAGTTCTATTATATTGTGATAAAAGCGATCTTAGAACATAATTAGAAGACCTCTATATAACAGTTTTTTAACTGGTTTATACACCTTTCTATGATGACCATTAAGCAATATAGAAGCATATTCTTTACACTTTTAAGTACATACTTTATAGTATAAGTATAGTATATAATCATTTATATAATAGTTTGGTGATTTAAGCAAAATAGCGTTGATAAATTCCACGGGATCAGATGTCGTTTTCTGACAATTATTTAGAAAGGGACATGTGATACTTTTATAAAATATTGTAGCTCAATAGCGGTGCTATATAACAAGTTTAACCTAAGCTTGAAAAGTTCTGTAAGTAATATTCAATTAGTACATTACCATCATGAGTGAGATTCCAAAAAATGGAAAAATATTAAGAAAAGTGGTAACTTTAAACGCAAGGTAGAAGGTGAAATTGCTAATATGAGGAAAAAAATTCAAATGATGTCTAAGTTTGAGTTAAACTATCAGTTCAGAACGAAATTAAGATCGTGGGCAGTAAGTACGACATAAGTAGAAGCATACTGCTCTGAAAGAACTTTTAAATAAATTAATGCTTCAGAAAAAATTTTAATTTTGATGAAATAACGGGCGCGTTGTGTTTTTTCGAAGTACCGTAATCTATTTTCACAGTAAAATTTGCTTCGCATGCCAGTTTTCAGGTACTCCAGAGCGTGAACTCTGTAACAGAATAGAAAGGAAATTTCTTTCTATGCTAGGAAATTTCTTGTAAAGTTACTCCGTATGTGTATTCGGAGACTTTCGAGTAATTCCGTGTGAATATTCGGCAGATAGAAATAGAAACGGCTACAAAGGTCTTTCTATCTGTTTTTATATACATACTTATCCCGTTTTGTCATTGTTTATGTTGACTATTGATTATAATTAAATTATGAATTTTGTTTATTTTTAATTGAACATGAATAGGTATTTTTTTTAATAAATAGGTGGTATAATATATGAATAAATGAACTTAGGTAATAGATTTTTTCGTCTACTTCGCCTTTTTGAGACTACTTTTCTGGTTGAATTACCTATCATTTTATTGGGTAAATAATTAGTGTAAAAACATAAAAAAAAGAAAACGATCTTGGTAGGAATGGAACTGACGACCCTCGCTATTCATGGCAAGTGATTACCCATCGCAGCAGGGAGTACCTACAACATTTAAATAATTCAATGATACTTAGTCATGAAACAAATGTATCCTCTTGGTTTTTAAAGATTGGTAAAAAATTAAACCTTCTATATAGAATGGCAGGATGGAAAGACATCGAAACAAAAATTCAGAAATGGAAATAATAATTCATATTACTGGCAACTAAATGTCAAAAGCATCACAGAATATAAAAATCGGAAAATGTTTTCAAGTTAGATAGTACTCGTTTCCTTCTACCCGAGCTCGCCCGAAGTTTACAGGAAAAAGTCATAGAGAGTAGCATTTGTCGATAGAAAGAAATTTCTTTTCTTTGCTATTTCTTTTCTATTTCTACTTTTATCAAGTTACAGAGTACGCGTGCTGTGTCCCTTTTCACTATATAGCCGAAGTTAAGATAATGTAGTAGTGTGCGATAGACGCCATACCTACTTAAATTGGCGAAGCAGATTGACAGTTGCATTAGTTTTAAATACATAATTGATGTTTCTATTATTCAGCAATATTGAAGTTATATAAGTATTATGGTTTCTTCTGAAAATCTTGTTTCTGATGATGTACCTAGTTGTTAACGTCATATAAATGGTATATTAACTTTTAAATTACCTTTATTTGGTCCTTATAAACAGTAACTTAAGAGTGTCCATAACTACTGCGGTTTGGAGGTCAGGATATATAAACGTCGTATAAAGGGTATTTCAAACCTTTATAAGAATATCATAAAAGTACTTTAGAACAGTTATAATGCAGTTGCTCGTAATACCCTTATGAAATGGTTGCCTAACGTGGGCCTATTTAGAGTTATAACAGCTGAATAAGCTCTGTATATATGCTTATTTCACATTTTAAGGCACCATTTACCTTCCAAACATGATTTTATAAAGGTGTTTATAATTTTTATATATCAATTTTTGTTACTTGGGACATTATGACCGGAAGTATAATACTTAGCATTTAACAAAAAAGAAACACGATGACAAGCAGGCACTGGGAAATAAAAAAAAATTATATGAATAACCCTATTATTTGCCAAAATAATCCGATAGTCACATCACGCGCTAGCTCACTACTATATAGTACTACTATATAGTACTATATACTATATATAGTACTACTATATAGTACATTTAGTCGCGTCCATACGCGAAAAAAAAAATTTTTTGGGCAGCACCGATCGGAATGCGGTTTTCGGCATTCGCTTGCAAAAATTATTTGTAAAAAATTTACCTAGTTTTCATTTGTCCAAAATCAGAAATTGCATTGTTGCAGCCAAAAATGCATTCGAAAAATGCATTTTTTGAGACGCCCTTCGGACAACTTACCACCTGGGGCTCAGGAACGCCGACGAACGTCATCTCCGTGGAACACTCCCAGAATTCGTGCGGGGAAGGAAAAACACTTGGCGCCCGGGGGTTTTTTGGGTCGCTGAATTCAAATATGGCATCGGCGAACACCCCCCGCACGTGCGCCTCAACCTGGACGTAGACGTCCTCTCCGAGAATTTTCCTGACAAGAGTGTCAAAAACAACCTAAAAATCATTGTGGGGGAGTTTTATGGGTCGCTAAAGCAGAATTTGACGTTGAAAACGATCCCATGATCACCTGGTGCACTGCAACCTGGACCTGAACATCTTCTCCTAGTCTCTTCCAGACACATTCGAAAAAGACGAACCGAAAATCGTTAAGGGGGGTTTTTTGGGTCGCTAAAGCAGAATTTGACATCGAAAACGATCCCCCGAGCACCTAGTGCACCGCAACCTGGACCTGAATGTCTTCTCCGAAGCTTTTCCAGACACATTCGAAAAAGCCGAACCAAAAAACCCCTCTTAACGATTTTCGGTTCGTCTTTTTCGAATGTGTCTGTAAAAACCTCGGAAAAGACATTCAGGTCCAGGATGCGGTGCACTAGGTGCTCGGGGGATCGTTTTGGATGTCAAATTCTGCTTTAGCGACCCAAAAAACCCCCCTTAACGATTTTCGGTTCGTCTTTTTCGAATGTGTCAGAAAAATTCTTGGAGAGGACGTCTACGTCCAGGTTGGGGCGCACCAGGTGTGTGGGGGGTGTTCGCCGATGCCATATTTGCATTCAGCGACCCAAAAAACCCCCCTTAACGATTTTCGGTTCGTCTTTTTCGAATGTGTCTGGAAAAGCCTAGGAGAAGATGTTCAGGTCCAGGCTGCAGTGCACCAGGTGCTCGGGGGATCGTTTTCAACGTCAAATTCTGCTTTAGCGACCCATAAAACTCCCCCACAATGATTTTTTAGTTGTTTTTGACACTCTTGTCAGGAAAATTCTCGGAGAGGACGTCTACGCCCAGGTTGGGGAGCACCAGGTGTGCGGGGGGTGTTCGCCGATGCCATATTTGAATTTAGCGACCCAAAAAACCCCCGGGCGCCAAGTGTTTTTCCTTCTCCGTACGAATTCTGGGAGTGTTCCACGGAGATGACGTTCGTCGGCGTTCCTGAGCCCCAGGTGGTCAGGGTGTCAATTTGAACATCATAATCGTGATCAGCGACCTCGAAAGCCCCCGAGTACCTATTCTGGGCCAGTTCTGACTCTTTCTTACAAAGTTATTAAGTTGTCCGAAGGGCGTCTCAAAAAATGCATTTTTTGAATGCATTTTTGGCTGCAACAATGCAATTTCTGATTTTGGACAAATGAAAACTAGGTAACTTTTTTACAAATCATTTTTGCAAGCGAATGCCGAAAACCGCATTCCGATCGGTGCTGCCCGAAAAAAAATTTTTTTAAGGCCTTCATTCGCGTATAATGACGCGACTAATTCCATTCCTCGATCGCCGCTGCCCCTACTACTCCACCATCTGTTTTCTTCAAGGTTTTTGTCAAAAATTCGTATTGCATGCTCTATCGCTTCGGCTATAGCCCCAAGCTCGTAATCTGAGTGGTTAGCAAATATAGTACATTCAATAGCCTTCTTGGTGTGCGTCATCGTTTGTGACGTATATCCGGGGTTTAGCTAACCTTGACTTTGATGGAAGAAAATTGTGCTTAAAGATGTTATAAAGAACGGAAAAAATATGAATAAAATTATCAGGATCGTATTGAGCCAAATTCGAAAAGGATATGAAATTAATAATTACCAGCTTTTTTTCTAACTGAAACAATAAGATTAATATTTACTTTGCATAAATTATAATTGACCGTAAACAGCAAAGTACAAATTTAACGAGAACTGTCAGTGGGACAGTAGAAAAAGACGTAAGACACATTGCAGCTACGGAAGGAACGCCTTCATAGTATTTTGAACTCCCGATTGATAGGTTTCGCTTGCGCAAAAGTCTAAACGTCAACCAAACAAATTTTTCAAGTCAAAGATTAGTGTTAACGTTTGTAATACATTTAAACGGTTCATTATTGTGATATTTTGATTGGGATTAATCACAGACCTGCTTTTTTTCATTTCTCCCAACGTAATGTGTTAGGAGGACATTAACAACCAAAGACGCACACCGAGAAGGTTGAACTCTAGCACGTATTGCCTTTGTCGGGCTTATATTCAAGGACAATAATAATAATGATGAACAAGTAGTTATCTAGATTTATTATTATGTCGAAGTGTTCTTGAAAAATAAAGACGTGCAGAGAGGTTTGTACAGTTTCCTTTCTTTTGAGAGTTTTTTATTGTTTTCAATAACGAAGAAGCCGAGGAATGCATGAGGAAGACAACGCTGTAAGCCGAACTGTAAAGATAACAGCAAATGAGGGCGCGAGGGGATTAATCCTAACAAGCTGACGAACAATCGTCAATCAATACCACCGGCACAAGTAAGATCCCGCGGCTACGATCTGCGTGCTAACAAATAATATAATTATCATCACGAAAAAGAATTTTCCACTCCGACAAAAATTCCAAGCGAAAAACTGAAGTGGAACGGAAAACGCCTCATGGCTTATTTGCCAGTTATAACAAATGAGCAGAAAAACTTTGTTTTGAAAACAATCCAGTCAAAAATGTTCCAGACTAACGACTAGTTGACATTTTCTTCTGTGGAGGTTTCAATTAGGTTGTACGATCTTAAACTACCCACTACAACAACAGACTGTATAAACTTGATTGTTCAAATCATTTCAATTACAATTTTAGCTTGTATGGTATTGTAGTAACAACCAATCGTACGACGCAAACATTGTCTTCCTTCAAGTCCAACACTAGGACACATTTTATCTAAGACATTTCCAGAACATTCTCTAGAGGAAGTCAATGACCCAATAGTAACTGCAGAAGTCATGTTTATGTGATGACGAAGATGAATTCGTCATACTCTATAGCCGGTAAACTCATTTTTCTCCGATCGTGGGAGAAGTGACACTATTTTAACCTGTTTTCTATGCGCAAAGCTCAACATTCCAGAATAGTGAGCAGTTGCTAAGCAATTAGAAAATAACAGTGCGGTAATATTCTTACCGCACTGCTGTGGCGTGCGGTAATGTTACAAATGGATTATTACAATAAAATGGAACAAAGTATGGTTTTAATTTTTATATTGATAAAGTTGTTATAAAAGAAATAAAAGAAACATCTTATTTATAATGATATTCTTGAACACAAATTAATTGTTGTTGATATTTACATTCCTTGTACAGTTTGTACAATTTGTAAATAGTACTGGAGGGCAACGAGAATTTATAGACGTTGAAGCTGCATGGCTAATGGGCTCGTTTACTGAAATTTTTAAATTACTTTTAACTGTCATAAAACAAATTATTAAGGATAAAGATATGATTCTGAGAATTTCATGTCAATAGAATATGTCGTTCTCCCAATACAACCAATTAAACAAGCATACCGTAGCGGGGCGAAGACTATGACTGTGACGTCACCGCATATGAAAGTTAACATTATGTATTGAGCTCCTGGCTGCAAGGTGCCTCGCATAGAATTTATTTACTTTGTTTTAGATACTTCTTACAAAATTTTTGTGTCAATAAAATAAAATGTGTGGACCTTATTTTAAAAAGCAGACTCATTAAATGTTCCAGAAGTGGACTTGCTCTAATGATTATCGAGTTTCTCAATCGAAAACACGAGTTTATTATACTATAATTTTATACGATGTGACACATCGTTTTTGGCTATTTTCAGGTCAGAAAGATTAAAAATGTCAATATTTTCATAAATACATGCTCTCTCAAATGATATACAGAGTGAACGTTGATACACCACAAGCTATAAGAACAATACTATCTACGTATTTTAGAAAATTTAAATTAATAGAAGCGTGTGGTTTTCAATAACCCTCTCAATATGGATTCACAACGTATTTTATAAGGTAATTTATAACGATTCTGTACTTATGATTGAAAAAAAATTAAATCTTAAAAATACACAAAGTATGTGGACTTATCAGTGAATGCTTTCGAGTTTTTTCTGCCACTGCTTCCGTTTTTTTTGCATCCTTATTGATATAAATAAATGTTTTGTTAGATGTTTTAACCGTAGTATTTTTACATTCTAAACACCCTGTATATGATAGCATACCAGTAAAGATTGTAAACAGAATGTTAAAAGCTTCTAGTGAGATGGTGTAAAGCAAATGTGGTTATTCGTTTTTATTTTGAAGTTATTGTATTTTTTCGGAGGGTCTACAAATTATGTAAAATCGATTTATCCCGAAAACTGAACTAGATAGGTATAGGGAAATGTTAATGAACTTACATTATTTTTAATAGTACAATCCAAAAATGTGATGAAATACAAGGTTAAAGTTACCTAACTTTGATACGGCACGCTTTTTTGGAGCACCCTGTATATTCCAAAATATTTTTAAATTATAGTCCTAAGTAATCTACCTAATTCCACGTCTTATTTTTTCTAATTTTATTTGCCGTTAACACACCAGAGAATAGTTCGTTCATAGTGCCCCACCCTGTATATATATATATATATATATATATATATATTTTCCAAGCTTTCGGAATATCTTTATTTCCATTTTCAAGGATAGCATTCGAAATTGTATTACAAAGTGGTTTTGAATGGTAAATACATCTAACAATAATTTTGATTTGAATTAAAAAAAAATAAATATCTAAATGATGTCAAACAAAATCGTTTGCTTATAGAATAAGAAATAGTATAAAATATCGCAAGAACAAAATATCATCAATAAAAAAAGTGATCATAAAAATTTGAGTGATATTTATTACTATCTTTTGGCTATTGATAGGGAGCATGAGTGTCATCAAATTTCAAATCCGTCTATTTCAAACATTTGAGGCTAAATTAACATCAAGCAAATTTAAAAAAGAAAATAAACCTAACCATTCTTGATATTTTTAGATATAGGTTAGTTATAATTTTATACTATTTCTTATTCTATAAGCAAACGATTTTGTTTGACATCATTTAGACATTTATTTTTTTTTAAATTCAAATCAAAATTATTGTTAGATGTATTTACCATTCAAAACCACTTTGTAATACAATCTCGAATGCTATCCTTGAAAATGGAAATAAAGATATTCCGAAAGCTTGGAAAATAGTGTAAAGAGTACTCATTTTACAATTTAGCCGCTTCCCCAATATTCCTGTCCTTGTACATTATTATTCGGCAAATATCTAATATAACTATGGAGAATAATTAAACAATTTCATTTATACATCTGTCAAAAAAATTTTTTATATTTCATATTATATTGTTTTTTGAGTTTTATTTTATACAAATGCTTGATTTATTACTATTTATACACCTTTTTTACCTTTAATCTCATTTAGATATTATGTAAGTATTATTATTATTTAATTTATCTGCTATATAATTTATGTTATTTAACATTTTCAGTCCTTGATAATGAACACATAGTGGTTCGAAAGCTCGGATTAAATTCTTAAAAGAGTACACTTTGGTATTATTGTCACATCCCCAAAAAAACTCCCATTATATATTTATATATATAATTCCCTTAAACCAGAGATTACAGAATAAAAATATAAGATGTTTCACTCCAGGGCGGTTTGATTCAAGTTGCTGTTCCAAACGGAAGCCGCTCTCATAAATTATGTTCACGACACGCTTTTGTTGTCAATAACGAGACCGGTAGATACCATATAAGTTCGAAAAGCTTATTTCATTTTAAGATATACAGGGGTAATAAGAGAAATATATCTTTAAATTAATAGGATTCTTTATCACAAAGGTTTATCTTTAAATGTTGATTATTTCGAAAAATGTTCGGGATATAAATTTGAAAAGGTGAGTAAAAAATAAACTTGAATTTTTAAAATGAATCAATTCACAGTTTTTATCCAGCATCTTAGTAATTTTGTGATTCTTTTTGATAATCTAGCAGATATTTATCACAAATTCAATTAAATATACTCATTAGCCACCAGAATAATAGGGCCACTAAATCTTAAATTTTAATCTTTAAATAACGCGTATTTTTTGGATTGACAAGGTTAAATCAGTAAAAAGAGAAGCAGCTGCAGGATACCTTTATTAAAAAATTTTATAAATGTTGTAAAATACAAGTTTGGAGTTTGGTTTATGTGTTAAATTTAATCTATTGTTTTTCAAATCTTTCAATATACCTATATTTGAGAGTAAAATATATACGGACTCTGGTATAGAGACTTGCATAATATTTGAAAGGAAATTAATTACATGGATGATGAAAAGAAAATTTAGTAAATTCGTTCGAAAGTAACTGACCAATTCCACTTTGGTTAGCTATAGAGTTGAATTTTTGTGTTTTTTTGCTCAATGTACTTGTTTATATGATTTCCTTATTATAAAAATAAATCCGTAATTTTGTATTAGCAAATATTACAAAATATTTAGTGTTTATAAGCTTTGCTATTAAAGAGAAAAATATTAATATGACTTTTTGCTCATTTCAACAACTAATTAATATATTTAAAAAATCTATACAACATAAATATAAAACACGAACAACCAATTATAAACACCGTTCTAAAATAACAGCGCTCGACGGGCGACGTCCTGTATAATATGCCAAATTAAATGCAAGTAAGGACGTAGCGACGTACTGTACCATCCAAGTCACCAGACAGTCACCAGCGGCATCGGTGCTTTACGCGATAAATTCGACTGAGTGAAACATCTTATATTTTTATTCTGTAATCTTTGCTTAAACCTTTCTTATTATTATTCATCTTAATCCTGTTTTCAAGGTTGGTACACCCTTCTTCTGTCCTACCCCAACTAAAAGAAAAATGTTTCAACTACTCAATTTCCCAATATGTTGGAAAGAAACAACCTCTCTGTGTATAGATATCGACTTGAAAAAAAATCTCACTTATACCGATATTTTTTTATTAACAGTTTTTTTAACACCGTCCCCTCAACCGACCGAGATATCGTTCGTAAGAATTTTATTTATTCTGACCTTGTTATTCTGATCGGTCGACTTTGTTTTTCCTCTTCATCTAATTCCCTCGAATTTGAATGGCATTAATAATGCATGAGATTTTCTACGTCATGTCCATAACCTTATGCGATACTCGTAATATTTTCCATCAATAAAAACAAAGATATCGAGCTAGTAGAATGTTTGAAGTATAATTTTTTATTTGGATATATATTCGTATTCGTAAGCAACTTCTTTTGGATGCTATAAATAACCCTTGAATAATAATTATCATGAGAAAAATATTTATTAGCCTTCCCTCAATTCTCCTCTCATTGTTTTTCTTCAATCAATGAGCCTGTCAAACTCATACGACCCAGCATCAATAAAAGAAAAATCATTAATATAATATGTCCATTCATCATTTTATGAAAACTTGTTGGCTACAAAGAATAATTGAAGTTAATCATTTTTGTTTAATGAATCGCTTTACATCTCTTTAGTAAATGAGTAAATGAAAAAGGTTCATGTGATTTCTAACGATGTCATATTGAGAGCAGGTTCATAACCACAGGTGAAGAAGAATCTGCTGGTAGTCGAGCGGATAAAGCACAAAAAAGGCTCAAAGTTCGGAATTTTTCCCTAAAGACGGATCGGAATGCGGTTTTTTGCATTCGCTTCGGAAAATTATTTGTTAAAAATGTACCTACTTTGTTCCCATTACAAATCGGGAATTGCATCGCTGCAGTCAAAAATGCATGCCAAAAATGCATAAATGTAAAAACTCTGTAAATAAGAGTCAGAACTGGCTCAAATCGGGTACCCGGGGGTTTTCGAGGTCGCTGATCACGATTATGATGTTGAAATTGACCCCTCGGACGCCTGGGGCTCAGGAACGCCGATTAACCTCGTCTCCGTGGGACTCTCCAAGAAATCACGAGGGGAACGGAAAAAACTCCGCGCCCGGAGGTTTTTCGGGTGGCTGAATTCAAATATGGCATCGGCGAACACCCCCCGAACACCTGGTGCCCCCGAACCTCGACCTGGACGTTATCTCCGAGAACTTTCTTGACAATATAACAGCCCGGAAATTATTGGAGGCGTGTTTTTTGAGACGCGAAATCACAATTTCACGTCGAAAACGACCCTTCCACCACCTGGTGCATCGGAACCTGCGCTTGAACATCGTCTCCGAGGGTTTTCCAAACAAAATCGAAAAAGGTGGACCGAAAATCGTTATAAGGGGTTTTTGGGGCCGCTTAATCAGAATTTTGCGTGGGAAAGGTCCCTCTGAACACCTGGTGCGCCGTACCCTGGCCTCGAACGTCTTCTCCGTGGGGCTCTCCCGAATTTCTAGCGGGGAAGGAGGGAAACTCGGCGCCCGGGGGTTTTCGGGTAGCTGAATTCAAATACGGCATCGACGAACCCCTCCGGACACCTGGTGCACCCGAACCTCGACCTGGACGTCATCCCCGAGAACTTTCTTGACAATATCGACAAGAACAGCCCGGAAATTATTGGAGGCGTGTTTTTTGAGACGCGAAATCACAATTTCACGTCGAAAACGACCCTTCCTTCACCTGGTGCACCGGAACCTGCGCTTGAACATCGTCTCCGAGGGTTTTCCAAACAAAATCGAAAAAGGTGAACCGAAAATCGTTATAAGGGGTTTTTTGGGCCACTTAATCAGAATTTTGCGCGGGAAACGACCCCCTGAACACCTGGTGCGCTGTACCCTGGCCTCGAACGTCTTCTCCGAGAATTTTCCTGACAATATCGCCAGAAACAACCCGAAAATTATTGGAGGGGGGTTTGGAAAACCCTCGGAGACGATGTTCAAGCGCAGGTTGCGGTGCACCAGGTGGTGGGAATGTCGTGGGAACGTCTCCAATAATTTCCGGGCTGTTTTTGTCGATATTGTCAAGAAAATTCTCGAGGATGATGTCCAGGTCGAGGTTCGGGGGCACCAGGTGTCCGGGGGGTGTTCGCCGATGGTCTATGGTCTACTACACGCTTCACCCAAATATATAAATTGTTACAGGAAACTGTAATTAAGCAGCCTTCTAAATCCTGTCATTATAAACTGCAAAGCGCATGCGGGTCACTTGGTTGAATGATTGTGTACAATTGACATTGACCTTGAACGCAGACCCAGAAGTCAATACAACAACTTTTCTAGTAGGCTTCGATTGATATAAGTGAATAGCCAGATTATTTCTCATACAACATTAGCTCTACCACTTTTTGTTATAATATGTCAACACTTTGTCAGATGTGGATCGAGTATACTTTGGCAAGTTTATCTGAAGCCGTGAAAGGAAGCAGTCGAAATCATTCGATATTGCCACGTTTAACAATGAAAAAGCTAAGTATGTAGTGATAATAATTATAAAATAGAATAGGGACTTTTTATTATCAACAATATTAACAATATGATTCAACGTTAACTCTCTAATGTGCTTTCTCCTTGGATTTTGTCTATTAACATTATTTTTCCAATTTATGAATATTGAAAGACGAACACTTTTCCAAACTTGCTTTGAGCTTCTTCAAGCTCTGGCAGCGTTGTGCGAAAACCATAATGACCACACCCTCCGAACTACATAATTGGTGATTTTTATCGAAGGGCTAGACCAGCTGACTTCTTATATGCAGGCGCCCGCGTGTGTTCTTCTCTCTCACTTCCTCAATTGATTGATATTGATTTATCCAGTGGCGTTGGTGTTGTCAGTGATATTTGTATTTTCAGTTTTACTTGGTAAAATAGGTACCGTACGCCATTTGCACGTATATGTCAGATGGGCACTTTGTTTCCTCGGCTCTTACCGATGCTCCGTAGTTCCAGATAAACTTGCCTTCAGCGTACTTAACTCTGTTTGTAACATCGTTGCCTGGTAGGTTTATAAACTGTTACTTACTGCTAAAGATCACCAACCATTTTTCTATCATTTGACGAAAAAATATTTAGCTGGATTATGGGATCGTCATATCTTTTCACTCTTTTTCTAGCCTAAACGTTAACTACTACCCAATGGAATTATATATATTTCAAGCCACGTCAAAATGATAACAAGACTGGTCTATCTTTAATACATCAATGGTCAGATAAAGTACATTCAATAACCTTCTTTGTGTCCGTCGTCGTTTGTGACGTATATCCGGGTTTTCGGTATGTCGTTTAGTTTATTCCAGGCTTATTCCCTATTTTGACCTATAGCTAACCTTAAATTTGATACGTGAAATCATCACTTTTCATAAATAATAATTGACCGTAAACATCAACTCTGTGACGTAAGACACATTGCCGCTAGGAAAAGTACATCTGCATCCTATTTTGAATGCCGTAATTTTTACCGATTGATAGGTCGCGCTTGTGCGTATTCCAAGCATCAACTAATCAATTTTTCCAAGTCAAAGATTGGGGTTAACGTTTGTAATATATTTTTTTTAAGACCGACCAGAAAATATACACTTTCTGGACAATTATTCAACAATTCTGAACATTAACGCACGAGCTCTGCTCGTGCGTTAAATTATCTTGATTGTTTGTCCACGACCACCTAATAATAAGTCAATATTTTACTTCCTAACTAAAGGTATATGATACCCATATATCAACTGTCGTGAATTATGGTTCATAATACACTGTAGTGTATTATGGTTTATAATTCACGACTAGAGATGGGGGTACAATATGAAATAAATTATTAAATCTGTGTATTTTGTTCAGGAAATTTGTTTCTGACATATATCGTATCTAAAAAATATTGTAATTTTTAGTATTGATACTTTTCATAACGATATTTTCTAATATTAAGTATTTCAAAACAATATATTTATAACGGTACGTTGTATTGATACTTTCTACAGTATCGCCCATCTCTATATATGTCAAATTATTTGAAGTAGCTGCCACAACATTTTGAGGTTAGTAATATGCCAAATCGCTACTGACTTTTATTTATTAATAAATAAATTAAGTGTCGTGGACAAAGTATAGTATTCTACTCGCAATTTATGGCCATAATTCACTTGGGTGACTCACCCATCGTGAATTATGGCTATCATAAATTGCTCGTTTAATAATATACTATAATGGCCCTCATTAATACACTTGTTGGTTAAATAACTATAAAGAGCTCATGATTATGATAGTTTGATAAGGATTAATCACAGATCTGCCTTTTTTCCATTTCTTCCAACGCAATGTGTTAGAAGGGACATTAACAATCGATGACGCACACCAAGTAGGTTATCATATGAACTCTACGTACTTGCGACCAACACTAAGTTGAAAAATAAAGAAGAATCAACAGTTAAATTGCAGCACAAACCATGGTTAACAATAGAAACGACATATTTAACGTGCAAGAACAATTGTTATCAATTCACGAGGATTTTCAAATAAAGGAGTCCCCAATCTTGATTATAAATATATACATATTTCTCAACGTATTCAATGGAGAGTGATATAGTTAGGTTGAGAGTATAATCACGGTCATTGGAAGTAACCTAAGGCTTTATTATGTCGGTAATTTAACGTTAAAGCTTAATTATAACGATGGGTGTTAATATCATTGCACAAATACACACTCAAACTCATACACAGGCACAAATCTAAAGCTCGCTAGATCGCTTATATTATATACGTGCTAATTACAGTTGGAGATAAGCAAACAACGTGAGATAAATCAGTATTACAAGGGGTTTATGGTAACTAACCAGTATTATAGATGGTATAGATTTGCATAGCACCGTTATAGAGTCACAAATAATATACAGCTTTCTTTACCCTCTATATGGGTGTAATTTTTTATTGTAACCGGTTGATAGACGAGATAAAAGAAAATCCTCCTTCGGATCTTCATTAAAGTTCTCGTGAGTTTGCAAGTTAGGCG
Source organism: Galerucella calmariensis (assembly GCA_910591675.1). Classification (NCBI taxonomy): domain Eukaryota; kingdom Metazoa; phylum Arthropoda; class Insecta; order Coleoptera; family Chrysomelidae; genus Galerucella; species Galerucella calmariensis. The sequence continues at coordinate 15,268 of CAJUYG010002977.1, forward strand.
AGATTTCTTCTTATATGAAAATGAAAAGGGCTTTAACCCTCGAGAGATTCGGGAGGGTGGGAACGCGCCGCGTGAAAATCCCATGTTGACACCAGTTCCTTCACACACACATACGAACATCACTCGAAAAAATAGAAAGAAAATAAGGCATCTCCAGGCTTTAGTATGAAAGTGGAGCTTCTTTTTAGAGAGAAGCTCATTGCTTAAAGAACCGCCGTTTTCGCAGACACGACGGCTTATACATGGGCGTGCAAGAAATAATTATATACAGCAATAAATATTTAGAATTCTTCAAACTCGTTAGCTAGTTTTGTGCGAACGCAAGATTTGAAAATTTGAGCTGTGAATAATGTTCTCGTTCCACGCCACTGCTAAGTCAACTTACCGTACACCAAGAAGCAGGAAGCGACACTTTTATTTCATTTCGCTTTAATTATAAGAGGTAATATTTGATGTTCATACGTCTTGTGATTTGGATTAAGTTCAATTTGAATATACCGAGTGTCCCAAGTTATCGTATACATGGCATTAAAGTACCCTCCTAATGGCTTATAAAAAATGTTTTACATTTGACAGCCCTGTGGTGGTTACCCCTCTGTGTATTGTCATTGAATATTGCGTGTCCGTCTATTTGGAATACAACGATAGCACATACTTGGTATTTTTTTTTACTTAATAATAACAAAAGCATAAATATTTCATGAAGTATGAATTTCAACTAAAATACCTCTGATGCAATTCAAAAAACAAACACATCAGCGTGTTAAAAGCTTTCTTGCGCAGGCAGTCTGAATCATGGCTGGTGTAACGCTATGCATGCTTCACAAATGCGTTCTTTAAGATCATCTAAATCATAAAATACTTCAACCTAGAATTGTAATCTTGCATTAGAGCTGGACATAAGGGAATATTTGGCAAACTTCTGTTGACGCAAGATTTGGCGAAATACTATCAGTCACGATTTATATTTCTTCAATAAACAGCTGCATTTTGTGTTATTTTGCTAAAGCCATTTTTTTAAAGATAAAATTCTCCCTCAATTCGATATTCAAAATTCCCGCTGAAATTTATAGTTCCTGCGGCCAAACATCAGATGGCTTGTTAAACAGTAGTCACTGCTGACAACGTGAAAGTTACAATTCTGGGTTAAAGTATTTTTTCTACACCCACATGTATATTATACATTTCCTGCACAGAATGGAAATGTAGGCCATATCGGTTAACTGAACGTATATGATTTCATATACATCCTAGAACGTATATGAGATCCACCAATCAGCATTCGCATTTAATACTCGTCACTCATCTTTTTTTTCAATTTTAAGAAACGACAAAATAACTTGTCAAAAAAAGTCTCTCTCAGAAGCACTCTGGATCAAGAATATTCATTTACAAAAATATATTATTATACATATAATCCGTATAAATTAATAACAAATACTAAAAACAAAATAAAATGGGTATTTAAGGAACTACTCAAGGACGTCAGTTCTTATAAAAGTATGTAATATTTCTGACGTTAAAATTGAATAAGCCTCGGTAGTCGAGTAGTAAACATACTCTCTAACGCGGTAGACCCAGGCTCGACTCCCCGTGAAGAGTTTTTTTTTAAATGTGAATTTCATTTTTAAATAATTATTCTGCTTGATATTGAGTACGACTGCAGGAGTAGACGCTTGAAATATTTAGCAGAATATTCATTATTATAGATAAAGGTACGGTACCCTTCATGAGGGAGTCCGACTGGCAGCATCTACTTATAACAGCATCGTATATTTAGAAAGGGAAACCGTAGCATTATACAAATTGGACATTCAAGAACTGTACGGTTATAAAAAAAAATTGATGAAAATTTTCAATTTAAAGTAATATTTATTTCACAGTTTATTCAAATGTTTATTTTCTAGATTTTTTTTTTGAATGGGTCGTAGAAAAAATATACTGTTCGACTCGTGGGGATTGTCCATATCCACACTAGTTGTACAAACTACTATTATGATTTAGAGGATCTTAAAGAGAAGCTATGATTCTGACGGGGCCTGCACAACACTTCTAACACGTTTTGCATCTTGCAAGGATTCTGCAGGAAATAATTTTGAACACTTGCTGTAACTTTTGTTCGCTTCATGAAATATTGATGATTTTGTTATTATTAATTTTAAAAAAATATCAAGTACATATTATATGCTATACATATATACAGCATTATAATTTCGTTATAATCTCATTTACAGCGTAATAGCTCCTAAACTATGAATACTGCGGGAAAAAGTTGCCAATGAAGTTTATAGAAAATTTCATGCTCTACAATTCAGTTACCACCATATTAGATTTATCATTAACCATGAACTAAATATTTAGCAAAAACCATATTGAAAACAGTTTGGAGCGCTATAATTCAAAGCCTATGCGTTATACAAAGAAAAGTTTCGAATAAAAAAGATGGCAAATATTATTATCTACAATAATGATCTACAATACGATCTACGTACGATGCGTGGTTCGCGAGATATTTAATAAAACGTGTTTTTCAAGATGGCGGCTGAAGTGAAGCCCCCTCATGACGCCAACTTGGATAAAATACCTGTTCCTCTACATTTTTTACAGAACCTACTTTTTTGGCTGGGGCTCTTGGACTAGTACTCTTAAGTCATTCAATGCAGTTTTTTTTATTTATCAATTTTCAAATAAGCGAGATATTGCCTGTATACGATAACTGGGGACACCCGGTATCTTCAAGAACACAAATTAATAATAGACTAATTGAATAAACTGAAAAATTGGTTTCAAATATCACTTCACCAGTCAAACATTCCAGTTGTAAAATAACTAGTAATTTATCGGATTATGGTGACATAAGTTAAAACTAAATATCTGGGAACTGAGTATAAAAAACACATATCCATGAATGGGGTCAACACAAAAATTATAAATTCCTTTTGTTATCCTTTCTATGAGCACGTCCATGGATTACGACTCAATTCTTATTATGGGGTCCTTCGTTAGATAAAAGAAAAACTTTATTCTGAATATTTTATTAAGCATGCTTCATTTCAAACACTCTTAACTTTTTTTTAACACGATAGAAATCCTGTGAGCTATCTCGTACTTCAGATCTGAGCTGCATAGTCAGAACCGGTTTCAGTCAGTTTAGCGATAACACTAACTTCATTACAATATATCAAATGTACAATTTAAGGAAGGATCGAAGTTGATGTGAGAAATTCTTAACGTTTTTGTATAATTTTTTTATTCAAGAAAAACTGCTATGGCAAAAATAAATGAATGATTGTGTTTCAACAAATTACGGTTTTTGGCTCGCGGCTTTGAACAAAAGAAACAACAATATGAGATAACATTCCCTTCTAACTTTATTAATAATAATATCAATAGGGTATAAGCATAAATTTTGCTATTGGTGAGAACACCTTGCATGCCTACTTTTTCAAAAAAAATAAACTTTACTTTTAAAACGACTTTGAAAATCATGAAATTTGAAAGTCCGCCAAAACGCGCTTTACGTCATAAAGATGGCTGCCCCATATGGTGTGACGTCATTTGCTTACGTTCTTATTCGTGTATCACGCTCTGAGTTCTTGTGACCTAATTTGTTTCTGAAAGCTTTAAAAATGGATAAAGACGAAAAAAACTTTGTATTCCAAGTATTGCATTGTTCCAGTGTGTAAATCAACGTCTATTAAAACTCCAGATAAAATATTTGTTACTTTACCTGGTGGCGCAAGCAAAAATACACTTAAGAGAAGGGCTATACTTTTGTTTGTGAAGACCATTTTAATGTGGGTACCTACTTCTATGCTGGTAATTTTTATTCTTAAATAGTTTGAGGCTATGTACCCATATGTCTAGGAATCAACCATAAAAACATCATTTTCTTACGACCACACATCGACATATGGTTGGTATATATTATATAAATAAAACATAGTTTGAATGGTACCTACGATAATGCTTTAACTCCTCTTATTTCCTCTGCATTCAAGCAGCTGTTTGACTTCATAAATTCAAGCAGCATAAATGAATCTACTTTGGGCAAGTTATCAGTTTGTGATTTTACAAAACCTTCGCTAGCCATATCTTTACTCACAAAATATGGAAGAATCGTCACTGAGCACTGAACTAGTAAATAAAATATATTATTTCAAAAGTTTTAAAATATACTCGGAAATATCGAATATTCATAACCACTTTCCACTTTACTTTGACTTTAAGAAATAAAAAAATGCACACGCAAACACAAAATGGTCTCAAACAAACATATAAATGATATTTTTACGTCGATGAAGCAATTAATACCGCCTATCATCGGTAGCGTTCGGAAATCCTCGGGTTGTGGTCGGAAAGTGCATTGAAATTTGAATTTTATTTTGAGATTTGGGAGTAATTTCCAATGGAAACTGGTTTATTTCCTATTATTAGTAATTTTTGATATCATATTTACTATTATAAATTAATATCCAAGCAAAAAATGGAATATGCGTGTACTCTAACGATCGTTACAATAATCTTGATGATTTGTTGATTTGTCTCCAAAGTTCGGTAAAAGCTGTTTAAATTCTTGAAGTGTCTGTGGAGATGGTTCGTAGGCACAAATTTGTGCAAAAGCAGCTTGTGACTAACACAAATGCATCTCCAAACAACAACTGCCCCACCTTTGAATGGATGAACTTCCTGCTGCACTGCTCTTCGTCTGAATACATGTTAATCATATTCGAATTCTTTCTGATTAAATCAATAGTTATTTAAATATGTTATACATTGGAATGTTTTGAAAAAAATCGATTCTTTTTTCTTCTAAATTACCGGAAAATGTTGTTGGACGTGACAAAAATAATAGTATATTAAAGTATAAGTGTATATTAAAGTCTTTAAAACATCCGCGATATTTCGAGCACGACGGCGAAGTTATCCACGAATACTTTACGCTATTTTTTTTATTGGTGCATTTAGAAATTTTGAATACTGGTATCTATTACTACTACAACAAGAAATGGAAATAGGAACTAATAATGTGAAATGGTTGAATGGCGTTGTCATGAAAATGAGGAAAACATAAACTTATTCGCATTTTGATGGAATTTCAACCTCATTGAGTTCTGAGAATGTTGACAGTATTAATTTAAATACCATTTCCTCCGATTTGAAAAATCGAAATGTTAATATCCCAAACAATACCAACTGTACTTTCCATTTTCATTTATAAAATTGTTAAATATTGTTCGAATGAAGGTTTTGACGTTACAAAGTACTCCTGTCAAATCAAAAATAAAAAAAATTGTCATTCAGACAGACTTAGTTACTCGAGCTGTTGATGTTGCCATGGTAACTTTAAAAAAACGCGCGTGTTTTAAAGTTCAATTTAAACACGCTGCGGCGTGCTTGAAATAGGTAAAATTGTTCACCAATAAAAAAAATACTGTTTATTTACGATAAAAAGACGATGACGTTGCAAAACAGAATATTGTGATGTTGCCAAGCTAACGAAAACTAGAAAAGTCAATCTGATGTTAATTTGAAAATCTGATGTTAAATTGACAGTTTTTATAATGAATACAAATAGCGAATACTATTACTTACGTCTCTTACAGCAGTGAGCGGAAGAAGCGGGCCTCCATTTCGACATTCCCGTTCAAAATAGCTTAACAAAAATGTTACCATCTCTTGACATCTACTGTTCAGCAGCTTCGGCATTTTATTAACTATACACTACAGATTTGCCTAAATAATTAGTTATGAAAATATCTGTTTTTTCAATCTCAAAAAAGCAATGAATTTGAAAGCACCAAAAACACTTGTGACTATTAGACGAAGATTGAATGTCAATAAACGTCAAAACAAACTGGAGAATTTTACCAGTTGATCTGACAACGTCTTGAAGTTTTGCCAACCCGTTAGCTGTAAATTGCCCTGGCTGTTGAGGATAAATTATATTCACGGTTGGTAAATTATTATTTATTCTGATAAGCAGGAAAGTAACTAAAAATGACATCATCGTCTTTTTATCGTGAAAATCTTATAATGTTTATATTAAGAAGTACCGCATTCATAATTACCATTTCGATAACTTAAAAACAACGTCGTGTGCTTTAGAATGTTTTAACTCGTGTAGTAAGCATTAATTCGGAATGACTGAAATATTATATTCTCGTAGGAAATTTGACGCTGAACAAAAAAGAGCAGTTATATTTTTTGATATTTCCACTCCTCTCAAAGTTATTCAAGGTTAAAGTAAAATTAGAAACAAGTTTTGCCATTTTTTCAATTTTCTTCTCTACAATCAGCATATTGCATGTATTTGGATAAATTCATTACACCCTTATATTTGAAGCAATTGTGTCTGGCTGTTTGAGAAAAAAAAATACGGAAAATAATTCACAGTTTCCTGTCAAAATTGTCATATTTCAGTACTTAAAGCGTGCTATTAATATAGACCCTCGCAGAGAAAATTACTTTTCAAATAACAGAGGCCGTTGACAAAATGAGCAACAACTACTTCTCGGGCTATGTGCCCCGACAGACATTGAATTACACTTTCCACTCCTCTCAAAGTTATTCAAGATTAAAGTGAAATTAGTAATAAGTTTTGCCATTTTTTTAAATTTTCGACTCTACAATCAGCATATTGCATGTATTTGGATGAATTCATTACACCCTTATATTTGAAGCAATTGTGTCTGGCAGTTTGAGAGAAAAAATACGGAATATAATTCACAGTTTCCTGTCAAAATTGTCATATTTCAGTACTTAAAGCGTGCTATTAATATAGACCCTCGCAGAGAAAATTACTTTTCAAATAACAGAGGCCGTTGACAAAATGAGCAACAACTACTTCTCGGGCTATGTGCCCCGACAGACATTGAATTACACTTTCCACTCCTCTCAAAGTTATTCAAGATTAAAGTGAAATTAGTAATAAGTTTTGCCATTTTTTTAAATTTTCGACTCTACAATCAGCATATTGCATGTATTTGGATGAATTCATTACACCCTTATATTTGAAGCAATTGTGTCTGGCAGTTTAAGAGAAAAAATACGGAATATAATTCACAGTTTCCTGTCAAAATTGTCATATCTCAGTACTTAAAGCGTGTTATTAATATCGCAGAGTTTTTGAAAATTACCTTTCAAATAACAGATGCCGTTCACAAAATGAGCAGCAACTACTTCTCGGGCTATGTGCCCTGACATACATTGAATTACACTTATTAGTTAAACGGGGTTGGAATATCTGCAAGATATAACTAACCATTCTGGTTTGTAATTAGGAGGGATAACATCACTTGTAGTCTGGTTTCGGTGTATACTTTGGCAAGTTTATCTGAAGGCGTGAAAGGAATGTAGTCGAAAACATTCGATATTGCCACGTTTAACTATGAAAAAGCTAAAGTGCTATGTATGTAGCGATAATAATTAGAAAAACGACTTTTTATTATCAACAATATTATTATTATATTATATTATATATATTATATTATTTCTTCGCCTCTTACCGATTCCCAGTAGCTTCAGATAAACTTGCCAAACTATACAGACAATGTCGGGGCACTTATCACGATAAGTAGTTGCTTTTTCTTAGTGGACGGTATCTGTTCTTTGAAGAGTAATTTTGAAAAACTTTCTAAGCAGTTATAAGACTATTAAATTATTATTTTTGGCGTCTTTATCCTTATAGCATACAGGAAAATTATTTTCAAATAACCGCTCAGGAAATTCTGTCGGCTGCAATTTCTTTCTCATTTTTGTTTTCATTCAATCACGATGAAGCGACGGTCCTGTCATGAATCTATTTTATCAAGTAGGAATAAAGAGATTTATTTTCAGAAGTAGGTATTTACGAAACGAGGATTCTTTTACAGCTCAAGGCAATTTTGTTTCGCGGATATAATTTCGCAAAGAAAAGAAGTCTTCTACTCCTCACTGATTTAATTAATACATTATATAAATTAACAAAATATAGGTTTCTCGCCGTTGAAAAAAAAAACGCTACCGATGATTGCTGGACTTTGGTAGTTTATTTGTGGTAGGCTATTGGGGTTTATTTCATAATATTTCATATACAGGGTGCACCAACTTTACGACAAACTTGGGTATATGGGTTATTTTAAGAGATATCAAAAAATGCTATAAACAAAAATAGTAGATGTCTCTAAGGTCCATATTTTGAAATTATATCGAACTATATAGAGTGCTGCATAACTCCGTTACAAACCAAACATATGATTTTTTAAATGGGAACACCTGTATATTATAGCAAATTCGGATTGCTTACATTTTTTTGAAGCTTTTGATATGAGGTTTTGCTACGTTATACAAGAACCAGTCTTGAACTCTTGTTGCTGTCCAGACATGTGATGTATATTTGACAAAACTTGATTAGATGACAATTTCAATTTTTTGTTCAATAATATCAGCTGCAACATCCTACCTTCCTTTCAAGGACGTTGCTACCTTGTCCAGAGTGTCCAGGGATCCAGATCAGAGACACTTTGTCGTGTATTCTTATTAAGGAGGGTATTTCATGGAAAAATGTCTCCAACTCTTTGTCGAGCTGGATTTATATCCTAAAATAATTATAAGGGCTGAAAGCGAGCACGAGTATATTTTAAAAATGACAAAATCGTAGCTTGTTACTCGATTATTCATTATTATAGTCGATAATCGATTAATTAGTAGAATAATCAAATGAAGAGAGTGCATATGCACGCGTCAATATTCTGTTATTTTCGGCAGTATTTCAAAACGGTATTCGAAATTTAGATCGAACTATCTATCTGTTTCGACAAAAAAAATGTTTTCGATATAAAAGATCCTCTAAATTCGTCTAGAGTGGTATTTTGGGACGAGAAATTGACTGCCACAGTTTGTTTCTGTATCATTTATTCCTCTCCAATTGAAGTCATGAAATTGTCGAAAATCTAGTTTTCAAAACTAAAGATACCCATAACTCGACTAATATGATAGGTAGAACGTTCTAGTATTCACCTATCGATACAGGGGAAAATTTTACATATAACAGTGGATTTTAAGTCCATTATTTTGCGCAATAAGGAAGTTACCGAAGCCAGTTTATATTAAATATTTCCATACCAACCACTTGCTTCAAAATTTTCGACAAAAAAAATGTTTTCGATTTAAAAAATGCTCAAAATTCGTCGAGAGGGATTTTTTGGGACAGGAAATTTACTACCACCGCTTGTTTATGTATAAAATAATTTTTTCTCTACCAAATGAAGTCATGACATTTTCGAAAATCCATTTTTCTAAACTTAAAATACTCAATACTCGACTAATATGATAGATATACCGTTCTAGTCTTCACCAATCAATTCAGGGAAAAAATTTACATATGTCAATAAATTCTAAGTCCATTATTTCGCGCAATAATTTAGAGAAACCAGTTTATATTAAATATCTCCATATCAAATCCTTGCTTTAAAATTTTCGACAAAAAAATGTTTTCGACATAAAAAATGCTCAAAGTTTGTCTAGATGGGTTTAGGGACAGGAAATTTACTGCTACAGTCTGTTTTTGTATTTTTGCATTTTTCCTACGACCGTGCGTTTTAACCCATTTTTCCGCACGCATTTTAGTTTTGAAAGTGTCACTTTCCCGCACTATTGCAGGAAAGTAAAATTATGCAAATTTTGACCTTATTAGATAGTTTTTTACTTCGGAAGTTATAACTATTGTTACAACAGGTGAATAAATATTTACGAAATAGTCCATCAAATATAATATACATCTTTTCTAGCTTTTTGTTGCATTTTTAATTTTTTGAAAATATAAAAAATGAAGATATTTT
>CAJUYG010002978.1:0-25085 GCA_910591675.1 Galerucella calmariensis
TCCTACTGACTGCGCCAAAAATGTTTCTTCACTTCGAAAAATACTTTAAAAAAAAACGAAAAACTACAAAATTGAGACGTTTATTATATTAAGGTTACAAACAATCTGGCTTAATTCACAATTTGTGTAAATTTATAAGATCTGGTATAAAAGCTTAGTTAACTAAAATTAATGTTAACGTTGACGGTTTACGTTTCGTAACTAGCATGATAAAATTGGTATCAAATTGACCTCTCCCAGCTATTTTACATACAAAAATATATCTTCTAAAAGAAAGGGTAACACTCATTCCAGCGTACTGTATAAATTCATAATGTGATGTTTAATTGAACCCAACAAGGTATATAATATAGTGTATAGTAACTTGACAGTGTCCACTCAAGTAGAATAGTCTAAATTGTTCATTTATTGTTCTAGACGTACGTGCACTTACGAACATGCAGATACGAGTGCCGGAAGCAGTTAAAAGAGGAGATTCGGTGACGCTAGTATGTGACTACGACTTGGAATCTGCCGCTTTATACAGCATCAAATGGTATAGGGACGACGAGGAATTTTACAGATTTGTACCCAAGGAATCACCGCCCTCCCAAGCATTTTCCGTTTCCCATGTTAATGTTGACGTGAGTAGTGTTAAATATTACGCTTTTCACAATTCGTACGCTAAGAGATTTCAACCACCGGCGTGTTAACAGTTTGTGTGTGTTCAGCATGAGAACATTACTTGAATTTCAAACCACTTGATAAGATTTTATGGATGCTTTGCATTTCAGAGGTTTATAAATAGTTATTAATATCATACCATCCCATCAAGCAAAATGGAATTCTTAGAGGACTGAATTTTATTGTTATATAACAGTCGAATAGCGTTGTTTTAAGGACTGTTTGTGTTTATTAGGCCTTTTGTTGTGATAATTTCATTTTTTGAAAAAAAAAATTGTTGTATTAAATAATTCTAAAGTGACTTTTACAATATATGCTATAACCATAGAGAGAGTAATAAAGGGAGGAGACGAAGTCACGTGATCTAAAGCGTATTCGGTCAGCCATTTTCGTGCCACGCTAATGTCAAAGTTATTTTTAAGTGTCATTGGTGTTGTAAATTACATTTTTGAAGATACTTCTGTTTTAATTGATTGACTAAAATGGCTTCTTGTGCTGTTAGAAGTTGTACCAGTCGAGACGGCGTGGATACTAAGAAATCTTCGGGAATAACGTACCACAGGTAAGATAAATAATATGCAGGGGTGCATTACAAATATCACAAATATTAAAAAGGACTCACTGCATTACATCGATTCATATATCGAGAAATATCAAATTCGGTTCTGTGCAGAAATACGTTGCGTACCATACTTAGCCACGCCCACTTATTTCACATGTACATATGGAACCTAACACTGGATGTCATCTCCTTTCTCATTACTATCTCTATGGCTATAACGCATTATACGATCATTTCTTTTGAAATCATATAATACCTTATATACAGGGTGTCCCAAATAAGAGTGACTGATTTTAAACATAAATTCCCAGCTTATTAATTGCTCCAAAGAGATGGGGTTTTCACTAGTTTTACTAGTTCATCAAAGAGATTTTTTTAGGCTTGGCTGGCATTTCATCTCATCAACACAGGGTGATTTACTAATGTTGGTCCAATTCAAAGGGGAAAATATGTATTTTTTTAAATGGATCACCCAATAATTTTTGATCTTATTCGAAAGAGCAATCATTCTCCTCTCCAAAAATGTATAGTTTTCTATATTTTGTTTCATTAACAACAAAGATATTCGAAGTTTCATCTAGTAGTACATTTTTAATTAGTAGTTTCGTATGAACGTATTTTGATGCCTAAAATCAACTCATGCTGTGTCCGTTTGACGCATAACAACAAAATCAGCAATTTTCACACTAGTAATTTTGTTAAGTCATATAAGTCGGTTTCGGAATGATCTATACAGTGAGTAAAAAAGGTCAAACTGTAAAAATTTATGCAGAAACGAAATCAATGAACAAGAAGGATATCCAGAAGGAAATTTATGAAAAATCCGCCGTCACTGAATATTATTAAAAAAATGTATGTACAATTTATCGAAACTGGTTGCATTGCACTCTTAAAAAAACCAAGAAATAATGATGGTCTTTTAAACAAGTTGATGTCAATTAATGAAGTGCCACATGATAACGATCATAAAATTTCTATTAGAAAAATTGCTGGAACTTTGGAGCTTAGCAAGAGTGACGTTCAAAGATGTCTAAAAATTTTAAGATTAACTCCATACAAAATTCAGACTTATCAAATATTGTACGACTCAGATTATGAAAAACGGGTACTGGTATGTGAGACTTTACTTGACACATTAAGAAACGAACCCAATTCATTATGAATTATGTCTGATGAAGCAATGTTCCACATTAATGGCATATGTAACAAACATAATTGTAGAATATGAGGTTCTCAAAAACCAATTTCTTCCAATCAATTTGTTGTTATGCGTCAAACGGCCACAGCATGAGTTGATTTTATGCATCAAAATACGTTCATATGAAACTACTAATTAAAAATGTACTACTACTTGAAACCTCGAATATCTTTGTTGTTATTGGAACAAAAGAAAGAAAACTATACATTTTTGGAAAGGAGAATGATTGCTCTTTCGAATGAGATCAAAAATTATAGGGCGATCCATTTAAAAAAATACATATTTTCCCCTTTGAATTGGACCAACATTAGTAAATCACCCAGTGTTGATGAGATGAAATGCCAGCAAAGCCTAAAACAAAGTAACATGTACTAGTGGGGAACGATTTTCGAGACTAATGATTATACATCCCGTGAAGTGAACTTTTTGTTTTCCTCGCAGAATTTTTTATCTTGGATTCTCATTTAGTTTCATATTTTTCGCATGGAATTATGGATAGTTTTAATCGCTTCCCATAGCCTCATCAGTATTGTTATTTTACCAACATCGTCAAGCTAACAGATTATTATCAAAAATAGAGCGGAATCATTGCTTTGTATCACAGTCAAAAGGATATAGGAGAATCATCAAGTACAAATTTGATGAAGAATCACGTTTTGCAACTTTCCAATATCACCCATTTGAAACAGATAGGTACTCACAATATGAGAAGAGGAAGAATCAAATTTTATGCTATACAAACACCTGAATTCTCAAATTGAGTAAATATGGTAGATTAAACTTTGCAAATTATTGAACATGCCTAACTTTTTTCTTTGGTTCATTATACCAGCAATAACAAAGCCACACATTCTTTTGGGGGGCGGCAATATTAGGGGTTGGCCTAATGGAAAGATTCTTTTTAAGTGATCTCAAGATTATTTGGTGTAGGGTTTTGACCATCGGCCGGTAAAAAGAAGACTGCCAGGAGTAAGTGACATTTCCAATTAGGCCATGATGTTCACAAGAACCCGAAAAAATTAATACTTTATAATTGAATGGAAAAGCAAAGAAACTTTGAAACTGGAATGTGTTCTGAGAGTTATTCCTCTCAGTTTTCATGACTGGAATGTTGGACAAATAATATTCTTTGATTGTTGATAGTATCAATTGATCAGTATCCCCTGTAATTATTATAATTACTGTCGAATAGTTCTATGCAACTTCAATGGAGGTGTTGACAAAAGGATGTCAACATCCTAAACAGCTTGCATAACTTCAAACTTCTGCTTCATAAATTTTTCACACAGCCATTGAAGTTATTGCCGAAGAATGTCCTTGTCGGTACCTCCATTCAAGATAGTAACAAAATTTCAACTCATCCGAAGTACTGGCAAAATTGTGATGGATATAAGTTAGAATACGTTTTCTTGACTGACATATTTGTTTCCATTCTCATGATAGTACAGGGAATGAAGCTCAAAAAAAGGTAAAACCTCGCAATTTTTTCGTCCAGCATGGATTGACTTGAAATTTTAACAGGAGGTAGGTGATAGCCGAAGGTTCAAAATCTATATCGCTGAACGGTTTTCAGGGGTGAAAACTACCCTTATTTGTCAAAAATCATAAAATAACATTTTATACCTGAAAATGGGTAAGATTTGGTTTGGATAAGTTGAATAATGATTGTTTTAAGCTTTGGAATACAATTTCATCATATTTCAACCCTTAAAAAGCAGCCCCTGTTACAGCTTAATGTAAAAAAAATCATGAATCCTTAAAAAATGATTCCGCCTCTGATTGATTTGCATAAAAATTTGGGATTAGGTTCAACTCACCCTCTGCTTTATATATCATGTCATGCCGACGAACCCTGATTGTTTCTTACGGGTGAAAACTACCCCTAAAAGTCAAAAATTAAAATATAGCATTATAAAACTTAAGATAGGTGAAAATTGGTTTGAATTAGTGAAATGATTAATTTGTTACATTTCAAAATACAATTTTATACTTTTTAAAATCAACTGTTATTAGTGTTATATGTAAAAAAAAAATTTTGCTAAGAGAAAAATAATTAATGCTAATAGGGATTTGCTCAATAACTCTGTTGTAAAAAAAATGTGTCACGTGCATTAAGTAACTTCTCAACCTTTAAAAACCACCCTTCACAACATTGCAATTTTTATAAACTATTGTAATAGATATAAATTGAAAAAAAGTAGACTTGAGTAGAAAAAAAAATTTATTAACATAAAAATGCGCTGTATTTTCACATAGATTAACAGAATTAAATGATTACATTCACAATAACAAATACAAATACTACAAGGATCTGTAAGTTAAATCTCTTTAGACCCTTTCGTTTTTAAATGGGGTGAGTTTAAAGGGCTCGTGCGTAAATAGACGTTTTAAACGACTATATCTCGTCAAATATCAACTGTACAAAAAATCTACATACAGGAAAACTTTTGTCATGAAAAAAGCTACAATTTCGTTTTTTAACTTTGCTTGTACCTCGAATATTTTCGGAGTAATGTTGAAAGAAAGGGTAAGAAATACAAAATTATGAAAAATAACTTTTTACTTCAAGCCATAATTTTTCGAAAACTTTGAATTTTAAATTGGTCAAACTTCTTGGACATATTAACCATACATGTACAAAGAGAATTGCACAAGGGTAAAAATAAATTTCAATTAGGGGGGTAGTTAAGGTGTTGTTTTCACCGATTTTTTTGTATAAAAAATTCAGTACTGACATTATTTTTCTCATTACTCGCTCAATTTTGATGCTACAGACCTTTTTTTTAAAGAAAGGTCTCTTTGAGTAAGATTCTATGAGTCTTCTACGAAAAATGCATCATTTTTCCGGTATTTGACTTTGAATAAACGTCGATTTTTTCCTCTAAAAAGCGTTACTTTCAATCGCGAATAACTTAGAGAATATTGATTTTACAAAAAAAATGTATGAAACATTTTTTGCTCAGAATCACTTTTTCAATCGATTTCTGTGGTTAAAATGTAATAAAAAATTTTCACCTCCGAGATGGGGTGGCAACCATCCCCAAGGCTTTAGCGCCCTTCGATTCTATATAGATTTTGATCCTTGGGCTATCACCTATCTTCTGTTAAAATTTCAAGTCAATCCATCCTGGACGAAAAAATTGCCAGGTGAAATGCTTCATTCCCTGTACTATGAAGAGCGATCGTGATCATACGACTCGTTACGGATTCAGATATCAAGTGAACTTAAACAAAATTGTGTTGATATTGAAGTTATTAGTTCTTTTGGGTTATGCTTAACAGCACATACACCTTAATTAATTCCTTGTATCATTCCAGAAGTTTCCTGTCTATCATTCAGGCCACTAGTTCAATTGGTAATAATTATTCTCCAATGTATTGAATCCGTTGGAATTTGCTTGAAAGCGATCCTTTTTAACAGGAGCTTGATGATATTTTTAAATTAATCTTGATTAGGGTTAGGCTGGAATAGCTTGGAGAAAACTCAAATAGCTACATAATATTCCAAAAAATCTAAAGAGAAGCCATTTGAAAATCTGATCGTCGATGCAATCTAATGTTAATGAGTTTCCGTTTACTATAGAAAAACACATTCTCACATCAACATCGTGAAAAAGCTGTTTTTTAATCTAAATATGAAGGCTTGAGAGGCAGTAATTAATGAAAATGGAATTACAGCCATGCTGTGACGACAACAATGTATCAAATCTGATACTTTTCCCATTAAAAAAAGCTGCGTTAACGCCAACTTAGCAACGCGAACAGAGTTTGAATAGGGTACAAGCATACATTTTGCTATTGGTGGGAATTGACGCTTTATCAGTTCCCCTAACACCTTGCATGCCTATTTTTTCAAAAAAATATGAACTT
Source organism: Galerucella calmariensis (assembly GCA_910591675.1). NCBI lineage: Eukaryota > Metazoa > Arthropoda > Insecta > Coleoptera > Chrysomelidae > Galerucella > Galerucella calmariensis. The sequence goes on from CAJUYG010002978.1 coordinate 6,294, forward strand.
TACCTTTAAAACGACTTTAAGAAACATAAAATTTGAGAGTCCGCCAAAACGCGCTTTACGTCATGAAGATGGTGTGACGTCATTTGCTTACGTTCTTATTCGTGTATCACGCTCTGAGTTCTTGTGACCTAATTTGTTTCTGAAAGCTTTGAAAATGGATAAAGCCGAAAAAAAAACTTTGTAATCCAAGTATTGCATTGTTCCAGTGTGTGAATCAACGTCTATTGAAACTCCAGACAAAATATTTGTGGCGCAAACAAAAATACACTCAAGAGAAGGGCATTACTTTTGTTTTTGAAGACCATTTTAATGTAGGTACCTACTTCTATGCTGGTAATTTTTATTTTCAAATAGTTTGAGGTTATGTACCTTTATGTCTAGGAATCAACCATAAAATCATCATTTTCTTACGACGACACATCGAAATATAGTTGGTATATATTATATAAATGGAACATAGTTTAAATCATACTTACGATAATGCTTTAACTCCTCTTATTTCCTCTGCATCAAAGCAGCTGTATGACTTCATGAATTCAAGCAGCATAAATGAGTCTACTTTGGGCAAGTTATCAGAATGTGCTTTTACAAAACCTTCGCTAGCCATATCTTTACTCACAAAATATGGAAGAATGGTCTCAAACGAACATATTATTATAAATGATATTTTTCCGTCATTGAAGCAATTAATAGTTGATTAAAATACAATATAAACACACAACTACACATAACCCAATGCAATACCGGTCATATTGACATAAGTAGACACAAGAGATATGACATCACACGTATCATCGGTAGCGTTCGGAAATCCTCGGGTTGTGGTCGGAAAGTGCATTGAAATTTGAATTTTATTTTAAAATTTTGGAGTAATTTCCAATGGAAACTAGTTTATTTCCTATTATTAGTAATTTTTGATATCATATTCACTATTATAAATTAATATCCAAGCAAAATATGGAATATGCGAGTACTCTATTAGGAGAAATTCGCCATTTCATGGATTTATGCTGGAAAAATTACTGTTGGGGGGGGGGGAAATGTTTATACTTTTTCCTCCACCTCATTATCGGAATATTCAGATCTGCTCCAAGTTTAGATGAAAAAAGTGTATGCCAAACCATCAAATACATTCAGTCTAACTATTTTTCACTGATCGCTCCAAATGTGTCATCCAAGTTTGAACATATTCACAATATTCACATATAGAGTGCTGTTTCGAATCATAGCTTACTTCTGTATTTCTCAAGTTCGGACCAGGGGGTCTATTCTCAAACAGTGACATTTTTTGTCGCATGCGAGATTATACTTTTGTCAATCAAGGATGTATACAAAAAGTAAAATCTCGCATGCGACAAAAAATGTCACTGTTTGAGAATAGACCCCCAAGAGTGAAATTTTTAGCGACACTACTGTGGACAAAAAATTACAAAAATGTAATAGGTGGTTTATAAGCTATGACCGGGAAATTTAATAGATCAACCAGTATCATTGCTTCAAAAAACGATAAACCCGTTATTTAAAATAATCCTGTATGCCCCAGATACCGCTACTTTTCACACACTTCTCTGTATTATCCTGTATAACAATCGAAATAAAGTGGGCAATGTGAATAGGCAAAATACAATTCAATGATGGATATCGCAGAATAATAATAATTATTCAAACGCTTCAAAGTATTGAAAATTATTTTATTTACAACTATATATGTAATGTCATCATTACTGACGTTTAAAAAGTCTGAAACTGACATATTACCTAGTTTCCACCCGCGAGAGGATTTTTTCTGTTTATTTTGAGAGAAGATGTCTTTTTAAAGTTTTTTAAATAAAAAGTTCATTTACCTATTTGATTTTATTGAGACTTATAAGCACACTTGACAACATTAGCACTTCTTAAGTTCTTCAGGATTAGTAAACACAAAATTAACAAGAACTGAACTTGTCAAACGAAGAATTAATAATTTCTGTATGTACATATATTTAGGGATTATTGACATTATTGAAATTGATCGTTATGGTCGAACTATTGTGAGATGCTACAGAAACCATTAACCCATGCGTAATTTCTTTGCTTGAAAAGTTCAGTTCTTGTGGTACAGATGATGAACTCTTCATGGTGAATGATGTAGGATTGGAGGAAGTAGTTTTGCCAGAGACCAGATTAGTAGTCTTCGTTTGTTTGGAGAACAAAGTATCTACATAGCCTTGTAGAACTTATCTCCCATTGTTTGTTTGTGAACAAAGTTGCTGTTGTACGCCGAAAACAATGCCCGGTATACTCGCCGACGTTATTTAGTTTCAAAAACGATGCTATTCTTTTCGGAAATTGCGATATGGAATTGTGACCGAAGACTTGATTGGTAATTTTTCCAAATCTCATTTGCATGGAAAACCTCTCATTTTGAATCCGTGAACGGAGTCCCATATATTTCTTTACATTTCCAACCCATTCAGTGTTTAATATCAGATACGATCGTGCTTGATATGTTTTTGTGTGAGGAATGATGATGCTGATCTTTTCTTCTAGAATATCAATGTCTTGGACTTTCATCTTGAAAAGCTCATCAATTCTGCAGGCTCCCGAAAGGCCAATTACCAAACCAACCCAAAATGTTGGAAAATATTTTAAAAAATAACTATTTTATTGGTGTTGGAATAATAACCTTCAGAACAAGATATTTTTCTGGTGCTCCATCTAAGAAAGTATCAACATTTTCTTGGGTAAAGGTATTTGATTCCTTCGCTTTATGATTGGCATTCTGCCTTTTCAAAAAAACCATTAATTTTCCATATTTTGATATGTCAACCTTGTCTCTGATAGTTAATTCCCACCTCGGTATGTAATATACTATCTCGAAGACAAGTGACTGTTAAACTGGAAGTAGCAAGTACTATGCCTTAGATCAGTCTTTCCCAACGTGGGCGCTGCAGGCCTAAAGGGGGGCGGTAAGAGAACCAGAAAGCGTTGTGTAGGGCTTTGGGGTCGATTTATAATTTCATCTACCTAGCTAGGAAGACTCTTAGACACCGATTGAGCTCTCGACTCTCGACTACATCTTGTGAACATCAACTAATATCAATTAAGATATAGCTCAAACTCGGTTCGATATAATAGACCGCGGGCAATCATGTTTTAACAAGTTTTTGTTAAATAATCCGATTTGTACATTCCTGTATTAATCGGCTGGTTCTATAATACTTGTTCTTGCTTGTTGAGTACGATTGGGCGTCGAATGAGATAAACGAGTTTATGCACGTTTGTTTTATTCCTGTTGGTGCGTGCTGCTCAGTGCTGCTAGACGTGAGGTAAGAAATTATCGAGCAGCGTTGACAAAATTATCGGACTTTTCAGAAAATTATGTTACACACAAAATAATTTAAAACAAGGGCCCTAATAAGAAAATATTATGCACGAATTTCTTGAAATTCATTTTATTAAAAATAAAATGTTTCTGGTTAAATATAAAAACTCAAAAACATATATTATGTGATAAAATATGTAAAAAAAGAAACAAAAACATACATTCTACTCATTTACTCTTCTAAACAAACCCAACGTAACATCTCGAAAAAAATCACAGTCAAAAAAATCATAAAGTTAAAAAAAACCTATTCAAAGCAAACTTCGACATCGTCTTCATCGTCCTTTTGATAAATATTATTTGAAGACATTGCGTTGTGATGATACCTGTTTATGTCCCATGTTATTTCAATAATGCGTTTCAATAATCAGTTATAAGTACTTAGCGGTTTTTAAGTATTTTTAAAAATGGGGGCGTTAAAAAATAATTCATTTTTAAAGTGGGCAGTAGACAAAAAAAGGTTGGAAACCTATGCCTTAGATGAACGGTCACGGCCAAAAATATGTTCCAAAACTGATAAAGCGTTAAAATAATCATTATTCTGCGCTATATATTGGTAATGAGCTTTATTAAATACGACAATACCACAGAAAACTGTGAAAAAACCTAACAATTCAATGAATTTAAAATGAAATACAAAGTTTCCTATATCGATTTCCACTCTTGAAGCAGACAACCGACATAATGGTTTGTTGGGCGCCTTGAAATTTATTACTCACTAGTAAAACGTATGACACACATCAAGCAAGTTTTCCTTTATGGCTTTAATTACATGTGCCAAAGTTACAGAAACAAGGAAAATGCTGGGTCGTACATGCTACTGACATTAATTTGTTGTTGAGTGTTCTCTCACTCCTACAGAATGTGAGAATTGAATTCAGAGTCAACTATAGACAGAGTTGGTCTAGAACTTTATAATTAATTTCGGATATATTAGTACAGGATTCTTGGGTTAAGGGTTAATATATTGAATGGAAACTTTCTGTTTAATTGGACAATAATGAAATATATAAAGGACTTTGTTACGAGGTTACTTTTTGACAACTTGCAATATTGTGGTTTTCTTACTACCAACAAAGTTTATAAACACAAATTGGATTTTATACGTGAGAATGATAATGAAGGTGAATGATTACACACCAAGAGAAAGGATGAAATGAAATTTATCTGTTGGAGTACGATGATCACAAAAACTACTCAACTGATTTGCATACTGAAAATTCCAGTGTATAAATCATTCCAAAAGAAATGAATATATTCACGAAAATGACCATAATCCTGGACACCACAGGATATAAGCTAATTTGTACGTACGAGGTATGTTCTAAGTTGTATGTCCTGGGAAGGTACAAATTGAAAAATAATGCTCGAAATTATCTTACTGTCAGCGTAGTTATTCTTCTTATCTAATATATTTCTTCCATTTTGATTAGCATAAGAATGCTTATTCTGGCGAAAATATCTATTTCCTGACGGAAACCTATTTCTATTCTCAGTAGTAATACCCCTAGGGTCTTGATAATACCGAGATAATTTTGTTATAGAGAATGCTGGAAGCGTGTTGCTTGATAATAGCTCAAGGCCGCAGGCCGAGGGCTATTATCTTTGAGCAACACGCTTGAAGGATTCTCCACGACAAAATTTTAAGTATTTATCAAGACCCGAGGAGTATTCGATAAGATAATTTTTTTCACTTGTCAAAATCTGACATTTTGGTGGATTTAACTAATAGCAATACATTATTCTAGCCAATCATTCGGTATTATACTGATAATCCTGCATCCTCATCGATAATCCCTTGTTTACATTGAAACGTCAAAATTTTACTTTGAATTTGTCATTATTGACAACTAAAAGTGCTTCGAAGTTTATTGAAAAATGAACAAAAACCGATTCAGTGCCATCACCCAAGAGAATATTGAACATTTCATACAAAATTCCACTTCTCAATTTATGAAAAAAATAATCTTCACAAATACAACTCGGTCTTCAAATTATATCACATAATTTTCCATTTTCATCATTCAAACTTGTTTATTTTACGCAAAAACATTCAAACAAACCCAATTAAGATGAAATCCCTCGTCCTGACGGACTCGTGATTTTAACAATCGGTTTGTTTTCATATTTTTGCCAAATAAACAAGTTTTCGTGGAAAAGAAAAAATTATCGATAAAATTTGAAGCACTCGTGGTATTACCTTTGATAATTTTTTACTTTGTAGCTTTTAAAAAATTGATTGCCAATCTCATGTTTGATAATTTTCAATACAAACTTTATCAATTTTAATTAAATAGTATTCATTTTCATTTAAAACTACAGTTGTGAAAAGTACAATTGGTAAATTAATTGAATCGTTAGATGCAATACCAAATCTTCGCGACATTTTTAATCCAGTTGTCAGTTTGACGTTTAATTAATGTTTAATAAAAAGTAAACAACAAACTGAAAACACCACATGTAGGGTATTATCGCTGTAATACAGCGGTGATTGGATGAAATTTGACACATGACTTGAAATTGAGTAATTTGATTGGTTACTATATTCAGTGAAAAATTATCAAAGGTAATACCACGAGAGTGAAAAGTTTGTTGCTTGGCAATTTTGCGAATGACATTTTTTGGATTAAATGTCATGAGCAAAATTACCTAAAAGCAACAAACTTGAATACGGCAAGAGAAAAATTTTACCTCACAAAATTTTTAATTGAGTGGTATTTGACATGACTATTTCACGAGAGAAGAACTAAAAAATCATATGTTTAAACGTTTTATTTATTGCAAACTTCAATTATACAAAGCCAAAAAAATAATAACATTATGAAAAAAATTACTTATTTATGTAAAAAGTACAGTTATTATAATTGTACGTTGTAGCATTATGTATTTTGGGGATTGCTTTGCATCATAACCTGTGATGAATTCAAGTTAGAAACTGAGAATTCCTTTTCTTTATTTTTATTTCCTCGAAGGTTCTCTATAAGTTGGAAATGGTGTTCTTCATTTAATTGTAAATATGGTTTCAAAGAATGGGCAGAAGAATGTCCTGTAAGCTTAATCACTTCTTGTTCACCAACTCCTTCTTTTGCTTATGCAGATAGTGCAGAAGCTCTATGTGAATGATTGGTTATTTTTTATTTTTTTTTTGTCTATACTAATTGATTCTGCCGATAATTTCCTCCACTTTGAAATTGTATTAATTCCCAATGGTGAATTTTTGTACCATATTCCTTCCTTCCAATTTGGATGTACTGTTAAAAATAATCTTGTTGTTGTTAGATACGGATTAGATTCTCTTTTTTCAATAATTTTTAAAAATAAACGAACGGGACACAAATTGTCGTTAGCATTATTTCTTACCAGCCACTTACTGCTATATAAAGCTTTTGATCCTCCTTGTGTCGTTTTGGAAAAGATTGGATTATATTCTACCCTGCCAGTAAAATTACCTGTTTTATCATATTCTTTTTTAAAGTAATTAATATCACAATTAGCAGCTTCATTTCCACGCCATGCTAATTCGAACGAACATAAATGGAAAAACTTTTTTAGTAACCCATCAGGATTATCTTCAGAATAGCTTTCTACCAATTCCATTAATTCTTCTTTGGTAAACGCGTTAGAACTTCTTTTTCTGGTTTCAGGTTCAGCCTGGAGCTTTTTACGTTTTGTATCCCTGGCCAATCTAGCAAATTTATAGGTAATATCTTTAAATGGATCAATTTTGATGTTAAATTCTAGAAAATATTTTTCCTGAACCATTTGAGCAGTCGTATTCCAAAGTGTTTTCACACTAGCTTCAGTATAATCAGTTCCATCTCTTTCTTTCATGTTAAAACCATAATTTTCAAGAATTTTTGCTATAACTTGTTCAGAAGTATCCTTTTCTAACGTATAATTACGTGCGTCCAGAAACATAATAGAATTTTATACACATAGATTTTATATATTAAACGTCAAAAAAATGCCGCGACAAGACTAAAAATTGACAGTTCAAAACCTTCAAATTTTGTCAGTTATCAATTTACTCTAGTGAAATGGTCAGTATAATAGAGTTGGTTTTTCAATTTCCAACTTATTTTTTTGTGAATTTTAGAACTCTCATATTTATTCTATTCTCAAATTATGTCGCTTTGTCCATACAGTGGTATAATTTTCCATGACAACACAGCTCCCATCCCTCCTTGCAAACTAAACTCAAAATCCGAACATTACGTATCAACTATATGTATCAACTTTTGCTGGCCAAATGATAATTTTTGCCCAACAATCAATGGCCACCGTTTCTTGTTAAATTACTGCTTTTTGTAACAATTGTCATATTTAACTAACCAGTAACGGTATATTCATTCAGTAAAACCACATGAAGGGATGGCATTAGAAAGATTGTGTTATACAATAAGCTAACCATAAACCAGCAAGTTTTCTCAATCAATAGTTATGTATATTTTTAACGATCTGTATGTATTTTGGAATGTGGATACAGATAATGCAAAGTGGAACAGAATAACGCCACCCTCCTTCTCCATACAACTGTAATACATGCAGACTGCTGGGATATATTAGAAGTAACTCCATCAAATTAATTCAACATTCCATCATTCGCATTTTTTTTTTAAAACCTTCACTCACAAATTATCAAGATGTAATGAACGTTTTGATTTCTTGTATATAACGCCTAACTGTAAGAGACTAATCTTGGTTAGTTGCCAAACCGAGTTTAAATTAGTAATACTTAGAACAGACCAATTTGTGCACAACACAAATTTCACGGTGTCAACCTCAAGAATGTTTTATGCCTCCAACCCCAGGGTGTAAATTATCTGCTGAATTATAAGTATCAGCACGTGTGAGTTGTAATTAAAACTCACAAGATAAACTTCCAAGATGTGGGAATTTCACGGGTGAGTTTTTATTGAGGCTTTTCATAAGGAACGAATTATAATCAGAGATTGAGAGTTTTCATATAAATGGAAACGAGCTCACTTAAAAATGGATTAATTTATATATAGAAAATAACAGCTGTAGATAAACAAGTAGTAACGAGGAATAAGTATACCAAAGGTTTCATCAGCACTTTTTGGGTAGCTGGCACTACTTACGAGTACCTGGAAAGGTGTTTTTTATTGAGATGAATATCAAACATTCCCACTGCCAGTGAATTATTATGAAAGCAAAATATCTGGACACCCTAGGTCTTAGGATCATCTTCACCGATGGGGAAGAAGGATAGAGTGGTGGTGGCAGTCTATTATGGTGAAACTCCATAACTATTGAACTTATAATAAAATTCAAGTTGATTTCAAGATAATAATTCAATACTATGATAGCGCCTTGGAAATTTGGGAGTAACATCTACATCTACTTACATCTACTTCTCGGGTAGATGTTTATTCACTGCCTTGGGTAGGGTAATGCGGAAGCTTCAAGATCCTAGATCCAACATCTTCGGATCATATATACTTATAGTTGAAAGACTTCTCAAGACTTATCTTGGTGTCATCTTATACAGGATTCGAGGGTCACGGACTGAATAGCCGTCATATTGGTTTTTAGCTCAGTTATTAATACTTTCCCCTTAATTTCATAAACAGACATTGCCATTGAGGACCAAATTTATAGCCTGAGAAACCATGCTGTGATTAACCGTCTCGTATCGGTTACACATCACCAATAATCAATCACATGAAAATTGTTTAGGCAATTTTTGACCCCCCTACTACCCCCATGTAAGGGGGTCTACTCGAATAGTCCCTGCCCCGTCTTATGTAAACTTTCATCAAAATAATTACGTATTTACGTACAACGTCTTATCTAATTCCGCACTTTTATAATATTTAATAAAATCTTCAATTACAATGGTAATATTAAAGTGGATTCAAATGTTGTTGGGAGTATTGTTATTATGAAATATTCACCCAAAAAACTAACTGACTTCAAATAACTGTGTCCTCAATAATGTTGTTTTCAATGGTCATAAATCTCAAAAAACTATTGAATTAAAGTAATGGGGTAATTTTTAGTTTGAAAAATGAAATGATTGTCAGTTTTGACAAAAGAGAGTTATTGGAAACACGAATTTACTGCCTCGCAGTAATTGTGATGACCTTAAATTAATAGTGCTCTACCATACAACAGACTTAAAATTTGGAGTTATTGGAACATGAAACTCTATAATGACATTATATTAAGGTAGGTGTCTCATATGACACAGATCACCTACACAAGCGTTTTCGATTATTTACTTTTGGCTGCTAGTAGCAGCTCGTAGTGACTGAATTCCGTTCGTTTATCACCGGGCGTCACTCCTAGTCTTACCTTTCCCTTGCCTCTCAAGCACATACCGAAAAGTATGAGCTTTAAGCCACGGACATGAAATATTTGACGTTTGTCCGGTTTGATGTTTATTCAAAGGATAATATTGTGCTGATTACGATTTAAAACGATTTAAACCTTATCAAAAATATCTAAATATGCAAAATTTTATTAACAAAAACATTATAATTGAGAACTGTTCTCCTAACAACACAGAAAATTCATTGGGATTGGCACATGTCAGGTGGTTTTAAGGATCCTAAGAAATCGTGTTCGATTTGCTCAAAAGTCTTGACGACTGAGGCGTCACGCACAAGTGCTTGAAGCCCAAATAAACGAAAGCAACAATTGTGACATATGAATATGAAACATGAAATAAAGTCGGAATAGTGCACTGCAGTAAAAGCGCAGAAATAAGGACAAGCACTAACCTTAATAATGTTCCTCTTATTCAAAATATCAAATGCGCATGTGTATATGTCACTATGAGGACAGCACTATTACTGCTTGACCTTATAAAAGTTCCAGTAACTCTCTATTACTAATTCTTTGAAACAGTTACGTAAAGTTTTCACATAACTACTTTTCATAACTGATATATGGAGGTTATGAAAAATGTGACGTTACCTAACGCCAATGAGTGACTTAAAGTGTTACATTTGATAGCGACATTGGATAATAGTATATTAAAGTATATTATGTGAATATTAAGGTCTTTAAAACACGCGCGATTTTTCGAGCACGACGGCGAAGCCAGAGTGCTCGAAATAGAGCAAGTGTTTTAAAGACCAGTTATCCACGAATACTTAACGCTATTTTTTTTATTGGTGTACTTTGAAATTATAAATACTGGTCTATAACTACTAGGTACAACAACAAGAAATGGAAATCAGATGGAAATAAGAACTAAATGTCAAATAGTTGAATTCGTGATGTTTATGATATATACCTTGCGTTGTCATAGAAATGAGAAAAATATAAATTAATGTGTATTTTGATAGAAGTTCAACGTTATTGAGTTCTGTGAATGTCAATAGTATTAATTTGAATACCATTTCCTAAGATTTGAAAAATCGGAATATTAATATTTCAAACAATACCAACGGCACTTTCCATTTTAATTCATAAATTTGACATTGTTAAATATTGATCGAATAAAAGTTTTAACATTACAAACTACTCCTGTCAGATCAATAATAAAAAAATTGTCATTTAGACTTGATTTAGACCATAGATTTGGACTTCGTTTCTCGAGTTGTTGATGTTGCCACGGTAACTTTAAAAAACGCGCGTTTTTTAAATTTCAATTTAAACACGTCGAGGCGTGCCTAAAATAATTAAAATGGTTCACCATTAAAAAAATATTATTAATCCTCCGATATATATTTACAATTCTATAGGAAACTGTAATAATACTTTACAAACTTCAATAATCAGTTTATACATACAAAAGATTCACTAATTCTAATGTGTTCAGAGAATTTTTGTATTAAATGGATGCACAATATGATTGATGAAATAATGAGAAAATATTTAAAAAATAATTCTTGCCCAAACAATATGGAGGAGAAAATTGTAAATCGATTATATGCTTTGGCAAAATTCCAGATAAAATTTTCAAATCGTATAGCTCACAATTCAAAGTATAATATTAAATTCCGTACTCTAAAAAATGTTGGCTCTTTTAATTCAAGCTGGAAAGAAATAGACTTTCCACAAAAATCAGGTATTTATAAGATCAAAATGTTCTCTTTGTAATGCGGTTCATATGGATCAAACATAAAGAAAATCTTGTTAAAAGATACAATAAACATCCTAGTTGTTCAATAAATACACAGGCAGATAAGTGAAGTTTTGCAAAACAAAACATGGGCCGATTAGCCACCCCATCAAATTCATATAAGGGCTGGAACCAATAATTTGTGTTATTTGTATTTTATTTGAACACCCTTTAATAACCACTAGCTGTTGATGAATAAACAAAAAAGAATAATTCTGATCCACCGTTTTGAACTGAACCATGAATTGGAATATCCTTATCCACTTTCAACGAGCTCACAGATGAATCCAAATACATTTTGTATATTTTTTTGGCGACAGAAAATCGAAGGTCACTAATACCGATCCTTTTTTTGTTTACGTTCCGTTCCGTTCTCGTCCTATTTTGCTGTTCGATGTTTATTTATGTTAATTCCGTTTGATTAATTTTTTTATGTATTGTATGAACGCCCCTCGTAAACATGTTGTATTGTGTGTTCTCCATTGTATAAAATCTGTCCGGATATCTCAATAAATCAATTCCTGTTTGACGAAAAAATTTGTGAAAATTAAATTTGGTGAATAAAACTGGAAAGTAGAATTATAAAATTAATATAAGTACGTGTGCATTTGAATCGTAATATTTTTTTCCATAACCGCATTTTTGGAACTTTAGTTCTTTACGCCAGGTTATGTTTGATCGACCAGGGGTCGCGACGCAGAAGATCTGACCGTTACGCGTTACGTTACGCTACGTTATGTTACATTGCTTCGTTATGTGCCTTGCTTGCGTGCTTGTGCCTCCTTAGTCTCTCTCGTTTACGAAGCAGCGATTCATAATAATAATATGCTCCTGCCCGGATTCGAACCCGGGCCGCCCGCATGCAATGCGAGCATTCTACCACTGAACCACCGATGCTATATTGAAATTCTATGCAAAGCTGGTATTCGCAGTGCTGGTGATCTACTTGAATTTGTTCGGATAAATTTTTACTATTATTTCCATAATTTTTATTGCGCGATTAAGGGGTCTAGCCTAGCACATTTACTTTTCGAAATACAGGGTGTTGAAATTTTGAAAACTTGAATGTTTTAATTCGATAACTTTAAAATGGATGGATAAATTGATTTGACATTTGGCCGGTTGTTTTTAAATATAAAAGGGCATATTTTGAAAGAAATTGTAGTTTGTGCAACTAGTGTGGATATGATGGCCATATCGCACGACGACGAAGTTTGAGCACGGCGCCGTAGGCGGAGTGCTCAATCGTTCAAGAGATATATCGTAAAAACCATTTCAACCCCTATTTTCAAGATAGCGGCCGTGGAACAAGGGTGGCGACCCCACAAACTTGGTTTTAGCTTTACACTGACCCCCCCTACACATAAAAAAATAAAATTGCGTCCTTCAAAAAACGCAAGGTAAGGCCTAAAAAATGGACTATTAGTATTAAATCTGGGTTGAGGTTTTGCTGCTTGTTGTTCTTCACCTTTTTCGATCCTTCAATATACATTTTTATAAAGTGTTTCCTCACACAGGCTGCGGAAAGGAATTGGAGCAGTTTGAATCTGTATATTATTTGTTTCACATGCAACTTCGGCCATCTAGTCAGTTTTTTCGGTGGCTGGAATTCCGATATGTGATGGTATCCAAGCAATGTTTATCTTCTCATTTGAATTTTGTATAGTATCCAAGTATACTTTGAAACGTTAACTTTGTTGGTTAACATTTCAGATATTAAAAATGTGCAATTATCACTCCAGAATTTTGATTTTTGGATCCTTTTTTCTTTAAATTATTTCATTCAAATATTTAATAGATTATTTCACTTTAGTGATTTGTGGTGGAATAAACTAGTAGACCAAAAATCAATATTCTAGAGGTATTTTACCGCGAAACTTAAAATTTCGAATGTTCTTCAAATAAGAATGAGAAAGGTACCGGCAGGTCTTCTCTCATCGTCTGTTGACATAGCAAGTTCGGAACTGTGCAGTAATCCATTGATTAAATTTTTTCTACCTGCTTAAAAACAAAAGATGCCGTTTTACCTCAAGAATCTGGATTACTGGTATGTTTTTTTTTCACATATAATTGTTACCTATATAAAATTTCATAGTGGAAGATTTATATTTACTGAGTACCTATTTTTCGAACAAAATGGCTACCCATTTCTGGAAGCCACATGGTTATACCTTTTCTCTTATATCCAGCAAATTTAACATTAGATATTTCTATTCAAATTTGATTGCTTCGTATTCTTTTCTATAAACTAGATATTTGTCCACGATGAATCCTTAAGTAAAATTACTTAATTGTATTTATTGAGCTGGACAGATATCCTCATGCTAAAATTTTTTTGTTACTTTTTTTACTTATACCGGTATAATTATTATAGCACAGTTCCGGGGATTAACAGTTCCTGAGATACAAGTTCCTTGGTGACAAATAAGTCCCTTGAAACAGTACCTAAGGCTACAGTTCCTTGAAGACATATAGTTTCCTGCATTAAGTTTCCTGGGATACAATTTCCCGAAGCTACAGTTTTCTGGAATGAAATTTCCGGAGGCTACAGTTCCTTAGAGTACATCAGGCCTTTGGATCACGAAGGTTCACAAAGATATTTTTTCAAAGTTCAAATATGTAAAGTTAAAGTTGGGCTTCATCTTCATAAACATATGTATATGTGCTAAATATTTTTTGTTGTATTTGCTACTAGCCCATCTTTTTTTTGTAATTTCAAGACTATAATTATATACATTTTTTTTATCTTGATAGTTTTATTCATTATACTGAAACTTTAAGTTCTTTTTTTTTAAACAGATTAAAAGTTACCTGACCATTAAATTCGATTTTCTTTCTAATTTCCTTTTAGGAAAGAAAATTAGTGGCGCCCTAAAATTACTTTTCCTATTTTTTTTCTAGTTTTGCTTAAGTAAATTCTTTTCTTTATATTAATAAGGTTACAAGGCCCTGCGAACTGGCTAGGGTTACCTCCAAATTTATTGGTTAGTTAGGCAAGAACCTGCATTATTCACTTCCAATTTTTTTCATTTTTTTCAACGTCATTGGACTTTTTAGTGTTTCATTGGCGCTCAACGTCAATCAACAACAAGTAGGTTTCATTGGCTCCCAACGTGGGGTAAATACACCGAAATTGAGCAACTTCTGTTCCAACTTCCATCAAGGATATAATGAAATAGTTGAGGTGTAGGTAACAACCCTCGTTTGATTTCGATGAGGGAATTAGTTGCAGTGCACTGGATATTGCATGCAATTTGTAATCTACCAACGTGTGTGGATACCCTTATACAATATGTCCCCCTAAGTTGAAATGATATGGAAAACTTTTTTATTACAAATTTTAGGAATATAAGTTATTCTTCGTAAAAAGCTCTGCATTATCTAAAACCTTGGATCAAGTCATCCAGTATCTGGGGGTTTGAATTGAGTACAACATTTTCCGTATTTTCATTGGTTACATTTATAACGGTAAGTAATAAACATCAATGCGTGATGGAAAAGAACACGAAAAAAATATGAGATTATTAGATTTAGAAATTATAAAAGCGGAAAAGGATTTGAGTTTCCATCGATTATATTAATTTATATCTCTAATTAGTTAGTAAATATTTCCCTCAATAAATTACTTATTTCAAATTTCACATGTCATCATAATTTTATTGAATGCCCACATACTTAAGTACCTATACCAGAGGCGCACATTGAATTACTCAATTGGGGGAAACAAAAAACTCCCATATGCATCTT
This sequence comes from Galerucella calmariensis, assembly GCA_910591675.1. NCBI lineage: Eukaryota > Metazoa > Arthropoda > Insecta > Coleoptera > Chrysomelidae > Galerucella > Galerucella calmariensis. The sequence continues at coordinate 21,500 of CAJUYG010002978.1, forward strand.
TTTAAGGTGGTACTTTTTGTTGGTAGAAAATTGATACCAGATTTTGGTACATTCAAAAATTTCATAACACTGTTGTACAACTCAATATCAACTTAAATTTATACTAAAACTCATAAAAAATAGCCTCTCTTATATTGAATATCACTATTTATTTAACGTGGCTTTTCAATTTGACACATTTCAGTATATTAAGGTTACCTATCTACACATAGATTCAAAAGTTTTCCACCACCTTCTTCGGATGCGAAGGAATTTTTTTTGCCCTAACAATTTTTTGTTGGCTTGTTTATCAATGTTTACCATTTTAATATGTTCCACATTTTTTGCAATACACAGATGCTTACAGTTTTTTTGTAAGATAACATTTTTGGTGCGATCATTTTAACATTAAAGGCATTTGATTTTTTCGATTTTAAGTGCAAACATGAATCGTCAAGTCATAAGTGAGAGTGACCGTGCAAGAATAGTGGCTTTAGTTGAAGAAGGTTATTCTCAAAGGTTCGTGGCAAACAGAGTTGGCGTTTGGCAAAGTGATGTGTCTCGTGTATGGAACCGGTATCTCCAGACCAATTCTCTTCGTGATAGACCTAGAAGCGGTAGAAGGCGTGTTACTAATCAGCGGCAGAACCGCTATATCCACTTAACTATCCGAAGAAACCGGACCATGGCAATACCAGCACTCCAAAGAGATATGAGACATGCGTTAGGAGTTCATGTATCGATCTCGACATTACGAAGACGAATACTTGCGACAGGTTTGAGGTGTCGCCGACCAATAAGAGTGCCCAGACTACAACCTGAGCACAGAGTTCGCCGAGTACAGTAGGCTCAAGAACACGCGGCCTTGCCTGAAGAATTTTGGAATTCGGTGTTTTTTTCCGACGAGACAAGGATATGTTTGGTACAAGATAGCCATCGAATATGTATGTGGCGGGATCCAACGAGAGTTGCTCAGATTGCCCATGCTCGCCCCGTGCCGCCCTTCAGAGGAGGGAGTGCTATGTTTTGGGCTGGTATCATGTTAAATGATCGCACAGAATTAATTCATGTGGAGGGAACGATGACTGGTGATAGGTATCTCAGAGAGATTTTACATCCTCACGTGAGACTATGGCGCGCAGCTGTTGGCAATTCCTTCGTTTTTATGGACGATAACGCCCGACCTCATCGGACCAGAGCTGTGAATGAGTATCTTGAAACTGAAGGGATCAATCGTTTGAACTGGCCCGCCCTATCTCCTGACATGAATGCCATAGAACATGCTTGGGACATGCTTGCCAGGGCAGTGGCAGCACGCGGAAATCCACCCAGGAGTGTACAAGAGTTTGTTTATGCGGCCCAAGAAGAATTGCGGAATATTCCTCAACAGAATATCAATAATTTGGTAAACAGCATGGGCAGGCGACTTCAAGCTTGCATAAATTCTAGAGGTGGAAATACTCTTTATTAAAAGTTCTCATGCAGGTTCTCACTTAACCTTTTCTTTAAAAAGAATCAATTTGTATTTAATTTATTTCATTTCTAAGAATATTTTTTATGTTTAAAGCAAGTTTATTATTGGATAATGAAAATTTTTGACGAATATATACACGTTTTTTTTATTGAAGCTAATTATTTGATTAATCTCTGATCCATTTATAATAGACACATTTTTTTTCTGAGATTTAGGGTGATGCAAAACTTTTGAATCTATGTGTATGTTGACACAAGAATTGATTACTAATGTCACCAATGTGGCTTCTCAATATGGCAACTTCCGTCGAAAGTTGGTTAAATCACTACCACGCTTAACTTCCCTCCTTTTTCTTTCACCGTGTTGATTCCAACAGATCTATATCCATTGACAAAGCAGAGTTCATTCTACGAATTTCCTGGAAATCTATGACAGACGCATCAGATCTAGAAAGTACGCTCTCAAGTGGTTTTCATTCAATAAAAAAAATGAACTTATATTAAATGATTCTCGCTGAAATAATAAGTACCTATAGCTTTCTCACTATAACAATGTTTTTATTGGCTTAAACGTTTTTGTATCAGGTTTGGGATTGAAAAATTTCATTGGCTTCGAGAAACGTCAAAATATAATCACTATCATTGTTATCATTTATATAAGGTATGGAAAATGAACCATTCTCCATATATTCAATTCCATTACTTTAAATTCTCTCGGGTAACTATAATCATTTGAAACCGATTCTAGTGAAATTTTGGGCTTTCGGAATTCAATTATTTTTGATGACGGTGGCTGGGACGCTACCGAAACGTTGTAATGGAAGTATTGAGAAAGATTGTGGCCCCCTATTACAAAAAAATGTCTTAAAGTATGGAATCCACCACGTGCACATACAGGAGATGTTGGTAGCTACTATTGAAAAGTTGTGACCCAATTTCCGGAATAATTAATTCAAGTTTTTCGGAAATTGACAATCCAAAGGAAACAAATGGAATAAACAAAGAGTTCTATCTAATTTAAAACCAATTTTTATAATCCGCAAAACTCTTGCTTGAGGATAAACTGCCTCGACAATAAGAAACAATTTATTTTTCATTTTCTCAGACCTCCTGCAGAGTGCAATAAGCCGAATTGGCCCTTTTGAGGATACGAATACGTCATAGACTTGCGGAAATCAGGACAAAGCAAGGTTGTGCACCTCCCAATTCTCCGCCGCCTCTTCCATTTTCACAATTCACGCGCTCTTTTAAACCAAAGCCATATTTTTATTTGCGGATTGGGCCTTCAGATCTATCTGCCACAGCTTTCTCGTTGTAATTTTTCGGTTCAAGTTCGCGTTGTTGAGATAAATCTTATTTTATATGGCCTCTGTGAAAGGAAAATGTGGTTCGGCCTGTCTTTTGCTACACCATTACTATCTTTGAAAACGGAGCACATTTCTTAGTCAGTGCCGGCTTCTTGTTCTTTCGATTTTATTTTAAGTGGAACTAAGGATATTATCTTTGAACTTGTGAAAATGTTTGAGGGTTATTTCAACACAGGACACCAAACATTTTTTTGTGAGACATAACTGATTTTGAATAGTTCTCCATGGCGTGCCGTTTTGGTATTTAATAACATCGTTTTAAAAGAGGAAAAAATATATATCTCTTTTTTCAAATATTTTTATTCCGTGATTATTCTGTTGAAGAATTAAAATTATGTTTTTCTTAACCCTTGAGAAATCGGGTGCTTGCAAATCACTTAAAGAGTCGGGTGGGATCTGTGAGACCCAGTTTTTATTTTGCAGAATATATTATAAAATAATAAAATAAAACTATTTTATACGCAAAATATATTTTTTTATTTCATTTTTAATACATCTTAGCTATTTTGAATCCAACAATAAAATAAAAAACGTTTCTTAACCCTGGAGTGGACGCGTCGGGTCCCTCCGGCCCAAGGAGACTTTAATATTGTTGATGCTTTTGCCATAGAGGACATTGAGGTCTGTGCGCCTCAGTACCTTCAAGTTGGATTAGAATGTACGCTAATTAGTGGTTTCAGCGCTGTGCAGTGAATATTATAGGTTCTAGGAGTGATATCGGTCTATTGGACCCAACGCGTCTGTTTGTGTAAGTTTTATTGTTGTGC